>JARLTB010000499.1:0-228790 GCA_030141615.1 Unio pictorum
AAGAATTCATTCAAGAAAAGCGATCGCGTGAATGGGTTAAAAGATTACCATCTGTGATTACTGCACTGAATAACGAGATTACTAGAACAATCAACATGAAACCTATCAACGCGATTAAAAAGAAGTCAATACCCGTACAACCACAAAAAGATTTCAAAGAACCAATTCTTCATAGTAATGTCATTGTGAGGTACTTATACGAACCAGGAGAGCTTGAAGGGGGTAGAAAAAGGGCTACTGATCCTATTTGGAGTGTCACTACACACAAGATATCTACTATAACACGATCTACGGGTAGACCTCCAGTCTATAAACTGGATTCAACTGCCCCTCAGCGGGTTTTTACTCGACAACAATTACAAGTGATTCCCGAGGATACTCAATTGCCACCGCATGGTCTTAACTAGCACCGTTGCGTCTATTGCACTCAAGACAAGTCAACATCACATTATTTCTGACATGACCGAGACTGTTATTTTTTCTGTCTACGGTGAATTGGCGAGGATCCTTATCCGAATACTGCCAACGCATTATACAATTGCAACTCGCGCAGTGATTATTCTGTTGTTTCTTCAAAGTGATTATTAATTCAGCATCAATATCAAATTCTCGTTGTTTTTTTTTTGTCCTGTTGTTTGTAACCGGAGAGTTTTTTATTAATGATGCTAACATCAATATCACTTATTGTTGTGTCATTATCATCGAAAACAACTCTTCGAAGTTGATTTATTTTTCGTACTCTGGATACTGCGAGATAGACTAAATTCGACCATTCGATGTGATTATCCACCATCCAAACAATTGTATCGATATAGTCAATCCCTGTGAAGAGTGTATTGTTGCTGCGTATCCTAGAGTCCACGGGGATTTATTAGCACGCAATGCATCTTCAACGACATTGATATCAACCAGCACAATATCATTTAATACGAGAATTTGTTTTTCACTCTGTCCTGGAATATCAACTTCAGTGTTCTGTTTTCGTGTATCCGATGGCCTATAACAAAGGGGTACTGGAAGCGTTGCAAATTTTTCTTTATGCAATTCAAATAACTTCATCTGAAGTGTATCCCTGACTATTTTTCTACTTGCAATTATCAAATCATTTGGTCTCCATGTTTCCCAGAAATCGTTTATTTGAGTTTCTGAAATCACTTCACGCGCTATTTCGCACTGGATTCTATCCGGTTGTAATCTAATTAGCGCTTTGAATTCTCGTAATCGTTCATCAATTGATCTATAATCAGTGGTGATTTCTTCATAGTAGTCTACAAAACCCCTTAGCCATTCATGTGGAGATGCACCGACAAATGGTGGTGGTTGGCCGTGATCACCGCACATGACGACTTTTGTGTTTTTGTTTAACAACCACTCAAGAAATATTTGTAATACATCTAATGACACTGTGCATATTTCATCCCAAATTATGATTTCAGGAATGAATTTATCACCCATTCGATCAGGAGTCCATTTGTCACCCTTCCATCGAAAGAAACTATGGTAAGTACAGGCATTTACCCCTCGCTGTATCATCTCTCTGGCGAGTCTGTGAGTCGGTGTTAGCACAATCATGTTAGTAGAAATACAAGTATTTCCACCACGACGAAATAATTCAATTGCACGAGTTGTCTTTCCTGACCCACCACAACCGTTTAAATAAATTGTTTTATATCTACAGATTGGATCAGATACCGGTGGTGCATTAGAAAATTCTGATTGAATTTCAATACGGTTACAACAAAGATATTTATCATCCATGGCAACGTCTGCGGATTCACAATACTCATGTAGCATCTCCTTTTTAAATCGCCAACGCCCCCAATTTTCTTCGGGATCTGTGAATTTAGCTACAGCTGATTTGTACTTATTGTGTATATACATCGAATCAGTGGCCACTCTAACCGCGGTATTAGGAAATCTATTTATCATCGAAAATAGATTAATAGAAGCATAGGCTAGCATTGAACTTCTCAAATGTGTGTACTGGGAATTATGTCCATCACAGTAGGTAACAACCGTACCTAATTTCTCACCATTGGATAGAAAAGCATCCTTACGGGATACAAGTTTTCCCTGTTTCATTAAATCCGCTACAAGAAAATCGTATTCAGCGACATCTATGATCAACCGCGAAGAATATTTTGCGTTGTCGTACCGTCCACCTTGAGTGAATTTACCGATTATTCTTCGTCCGAGATCCTTTGCTTGTTCTTTTTTAATTTCAAATAACTTCTTAGACCAATTCATGATTTGTTCTTCATTGAAATCAGGGAATTGTTTTCGCAATTCGCTGATTATTCTATCTAGATCGGGTTGTGGTAGCCAAACTTCTTTCTGAGCTCGATAGCATATAATAGCATCGGAAACAATCAACGATATTAGCATACCACAATCAATCATATATCTCAATAGCACTATTGGCATCCAGGCCTTTTCAGATAGGTGTCTACCGAGCCAAACATAACTACACGGATGTAACCCTGTAGCTAATTCGAATGATATCACACGAGCGAATCCGGTTAAATCAAAATCAGGCAATGGTCCATTAATCGCAACACGAGTCATTTCATGTGTTGGGTGTCCAAATCGTTTGAAGTACTCAGCGCATTCCCCATACCCGAGAAAACTTCCGGGATAACACGCGGCTATATCAATTGAAATCATACCATCACGTGAGTATTTCGTATTCCACAATCCTCCATGACCAAATTCGACGCAACTCGATTTAACATCCTCAAGAAAATCACTTCGTGTTGGACGCCATGAGTTTTTTTCTCTTGCGAAGTGAGCTACCACTGATGGAATAGTAAAACTATCCGTGAGTAGTTTTTCATGGAAACTCTCCGGTGAAAAATCATTAGCGATTTTTCTCATTCTGTTATCTAATTCTTCAACGCGATATAATTCACCATTTGGTTTTACAAATTGATCGAATCCTTCATCACTTCTAAGTAACCACACTGACACAGGATCATCCTTACACAACGCATTAATAGCATCAAATAATCTCTCTTCATAGAAAACATCCCCGACGAACTCCTTAGGGATATATTTCACGGTTCGTTCTCGTGGAAATACTGTTACCGCAGGTGTCCACGCGTGTTTGTTATGATCAATAATCTGTATTGGTGCTCCATTTTTGTTATATTTCGGTTCGTATAAAACCTCTCCGGTTATCGTCATAACTGTTATTGGAAATCTTAATGATGTTTCTAACTTAGCTATATCAGAAATCTTTGCACCGTTCTGTTTCACTGTCAGTTCCCACTCGGTTATTTTTTTTCGTCTTAGATCAGTTAGTTTATTTCCTCGGGATGCATTTGTGAAGTGCTCCATTACCCGTGTTGCTACACAATTAAGCCCTGACGAATATTTCATAGGAGCTAGTTTTGCGATATCGGGTTTATCATTTAACGGATATAGCCCATAAACCATTGCTGTTACGGGATAAGATCTTTCGTAGTATGGTTTGTCAATGCCGGTTAGAATCCCTGGTTTGGAATCTCTACTCACAATGACAGCTTTTTTATTCTTGAGGATTGGTTCAAATTTATCCCTAATAATCCATTTGCCATCGACTTCGATAATGAATTTGATTCGGAAAAAATACCGTTTTTCCCCAACACGTGAAATTATCACTGCTGCTTTTTCATCATTCATGGTAGCGTCAACAACACCATCAATTCGAAATGTTGACCAACAATAGGATGCTCCATCACGCTTAAATTCATTGAAACAATCTCTGATTTTACTAATCATGGCTTTATCAAGAATTGTATTCTTTGGTGTATCAGAGACTATATCGAGATTGAATTGAGCATCCTTCCAGGGTAATTTCTTGGACGCTTTTTTTGGTTTCTCGAGATTAAATTTGTTACGTTTTTTTGGTCTATCGAGATTAAATCTAGGACTGATTTTCAATAATCTCTTAAACTCTTTCATGTTTCCGTCTCTTGGACGTTTGATACGTTTTTTTGGTCTATCGAGATTAAATCTAGGACTGATTTTCAATAATCTCTTAAACTCTTTCATGTTTCCGTCTCTTGGACGTTTGATACGTTTTTTGGGTCTATCGAGATTAAATCTAGGATTGATTTTTAATAATCTCTTAAACTCTTTCATGTTTCCGTCTCTTGGACGTTTGATACGTTTTTTGGGTCTATCGAGATTAAATCTAGGATTGATTTTTAATAATCTCTTAAACTCTTTATCAACATTGAATTCAGCATTTTTCGAAGGCGTTTTCCTTAATTCGCTCATTCTATAATTAAAACAAGCATTTAAATGAAAGATTTTTATATAATGAATCACTGCAAGTGGCTTATGATTGGATCAGTAATCCCGTGTAACAAATCATGCAGAAGTGAGTTTTGTGGGTATCATATGCAAAGCTTTCGTCGTGGAAGCCTTGGTCCGTTACCCTGTATTCTATGTGGAGTTGGGGTTAGGGGGAAATCACGGTTGTGTTTGAATTGTGGTGGTAAACGATATAGGGAATTGAAGCGTTATTATGATAAAAGAATAAAAAATGGACAATCAATCAGAAATTATGACCCTGACGCTGACAAAGTCAGTATTCTTGACGCTGACAAAGTCAGTATTCTTGACGCTGACAAAGTCAGTATCAGGGATAAAATCATAAGAACTCCTCAAGACTACATCGAAAGATTTATCATTAAACCAAACAATGAATTAGACAAACAATAGTATTATATATACGAATGAACCAAGAATTCAGACAACATCCTGTGATCACAAATTATGAAGCATCCAGTGATGGTGTTGTAAGAAACCGCAGACTGAAGAAACCAGTTGGGTGGGATAATGGTATGGGGTATTTGATGTTTGGTGCTGGAAAGAAGAAATATCTCAATCATCGTTTCGTGTACGAGTGTTTCCATGGATTGATCGAGGATGATTCTGTCATTGATCATATCGATTCTAATCCGAAAAACAATTCTTTATCAAATCTGCAGGCTGTTACACAAAGTGAGAATACCGAACGAGGGGGGACTGGGAAATACTCGAAAAAAGCGAGACCTGTGAAATCTTTGAATACGATAACTAACGAAGAAAAAATATTTCAATCATTATATGAAGCCGGTAGGCACTTCGATATTTGTCCACCCTCAGTACGATATGTTGCAGAGGGGGTTTATCGATCTGCGTTTTCAAAAAATCGCGGACAGAAAATTAAATTTAGTTACGTCTAATACGTCATATTTTTCATTTAGAAATATGTCATTGCTATAGAATAATGAATTCTGAAAACATGAATAGCATCATATCCGAGATTTCAAAATTGAAAGGTTGGGATATTGAACTATCAGATGGGTTAAATCCTGATCAAATCATGTCTGATTTTCAGGATATAGAATACGGAGTTAACAACAATAAATACATGCTGCCAAAGAAATATGCACTCATCAAAAGAATTCAGAATTCTATTAAGGACTCTCTCGCATTCTCCAGTGACGTAAGTGTGTTCGCTCCGTTATATACCATCGTAGAACGAATACGAAAAGAATTGGGGTACGAATACGAATTGAAAAAGGAGGTTAATTCTAAAGTTAGAAACCTACGGGCGTTAATTCAAGAAAATGAACAATTTTGATTGACCAACCATTTATCATTATTTGATTGCCCGACCATTAATCATTATTTGATTGTGACCGTCCCTCATAGAGATTTTAATTTTTTTTAGCATTTTTTGATTGATAATGTCAGAAACAGTGAATAAAAAATTGATGGCTGGTTCGGATTGATCAAAAATAGAATGGCGAAAGTCACAGTATTATTATTATTTATAGCAATTATGTGACTTTCGCCATCATTGATAGAAGCCGTTATAGGATGAAATAACACTTCCATGACCATCCGATGGTGTTAGGTCGGGATTGAAAAATTGTTTTACAATTGAAAAATTGTTTCTGATTTCAAATAATGGTCAATGAAGCATTAACAACCCGATTGGCTCGTGAACGATTAGATGCAATTAAGAGATTTGTACCAATTCGTGACTCTGTACGGAATAAACTACAACAACGACAACAAGCGCAGACTGACTTTTCTGTGTCAAGTGAACAACTGTTTTCTCCGATAACAAGTGCGACCAAAGATGTGAAAAAGCTAACTGAAGCAGCGATATATGGAGATATTCCTGAGCGAGAACGAGTAAAGAAGGCGCCGCTGCTTGATACGCTTGAAAAGATAGCAGCAGAGGCCGGACAAACACGCGCAGGAATACAACAGCTATCCAGTGATATAAAAACTCAACGCGAGTATGAACGACTAGCTGATATTGATGATTCTGCGCCTGAAACTCAAAGAGTTTCTACACCTGAACCACAACCTGTTGATGTCGTCACCCCAAGAGGTATCCCCTTTATAGACAAACTCACCGAAGCAGCTATAACAGAAATCAAACGACCTCAATTAATAAAACTCGAACATTATACGACCTTTGGTGATTTCGCCGCCAAAAGCTTTGATTCTAGAAAGGACTTTTTAAAAGACGAGTATAAAAACAGTAGAATAGGCCGAGACGACTGGGTTAATTGGTTGTATAAAACGAATAAGGGGATTACTGGTAATTTGAAAAGGGATACAGTTGAGTACAGAACTTTTAAAATAGGAGTTGATAGTTATGGTATACAAAAACAACAAGAACGAGGCCGACAAAGGCAATTACTTGATGATAGTGAAGGCGCAACTGGTACAACTAAGGAAACAAGCGGAAAAGGATATTCGATTGGAAATCCAAATGATGTCTTTGACTCTACCACGACATGTCCTGGTAGTGTTATCAATGATATATCACGATTAGAAGTTCTTGTAGGAGGTTTCCGAGCTGGAAATAACTCACCGGAAATAATTAATGAAGCAGCTGATATCTGTAGACGATTATTTCAGGGTGGTATCATGGATATCAGCACATATCGAGATTTCATTGGCGAGTTAGTAGACGGTGAAACCGTCCATGGTTATCATAGTGACTGAATCGATTAGATAAATAACAATTGAAAAATTGTTTCTGATTTAAAATAATGATCATACACTACAATCATGATAAACCAACCCCCGTCTACGTAGTTAATTCACGGTTTCCGGTTTATAGAGCATACTACGGAGATGGTTTAGGCAATACCATTGCAGGGTTATTTGCGAGAATGGCTCCAAAAGTGATGCCGTTAGCTAAACAACTAGGAATGAAAGCCATTGATGTTATTCGTGATAAGGGTATTGGTGCTGTTGGAGATCTTGCTGGAAAAGCGTTTTCAACTGCGAAGAATAAAATAACATCATTAGTGAGACGAAAAAAGAAACCGGTACCGTTACCGTCTACAGCAGAAATGCCTGCAAGTGTTAGTAGAATTATAAATAACGCAGTAGATGAAAAATTAGCGTCGATGGTGACTCCCTTGATAAATCAAGAGGACCAAAATAACATGATAGCAAACATGATAGCAGGAAGTGGCTTTAAAAAAACACGACGATGAAATGGGAAATCGCGATTTAGACTCTGATAAATAGAATAAAATGTTCAAAAGGTCACCTGATCCAGCATTTGATATAGACGCCCCAGTTGGCAAGGATGATTCTGTACGCGATTTTCAATTTTATTCTTATCACGCAGTACAACCAGATCTCCGATCGCGAATTGAACTTCAAGTTCATGATACCAGTAAATACTTCCTACCGTGTGAGGCATTTATCGAAATCGAAGGAGAACTTGTAACAAATGATGCTGCTCATAATGATCCACCATATGACAATAACCCAACTATCAAAGTTGGTTTTGTTAATAATGGGATCATGGCGTTATTTGAAAGCGCTAGATATCTCATTGATGGAAAGGAAATTGAATCCATTGACCGTGAAGTTGATGTGGCCACAACAATCATAGGGTTAGCGAGATATTCTGATGATTATTCAAGATCAGCGGGTCCATCTATGATGTTTTCTAAGGATATCACTGATCACCCTGAACACAACCAGTATTCTAGAGTCAAGGCAACACAAGCTACCGCAGTTGATCCAGCACCAGCCGGATATACAAGACCAGCTGGTACTTTTGATGTCATAAATAATATCATTAACTACAACCTAGGGTTTGCAACACGTGTAGCAACGTTGCAAGGACAGCGTCGACAATTTTCATGTGCAATTCCACTGCATCATATATTCGGATTCTGTAGAAATGTCCGAAAAGTTATTTATGGAGCTAAACACACAGTAGCGCTTGTACGAAAGGGTACTGATAATGATGCAATCTGGCGTGATGCTGGTGTTGCTGATGGTAAAGTCATTTTAACAAAACTAGCATTATGGATGCCAGTGTTAACTCCATCAATCACAGCAGAAGAAAAATTGTTGTCATTTATGGAACAAGGAGGAAAATCATTGTTGAGTTGGTTATCAGTGACCACTGATATCAAACAGGATAATGTTGATGATATATTTACTTGGCATCTGGCATCAAAACAAGGGGTTTCAGCTCCACGTCATATATTTGTGGCGTTACAGAATAATGCACGAGTTGGTAATCAAGAACGAAGCCATATGATATTTGATCAGTTAGGTGTTAGAGAGGTCTCACTGAGAATAAACGGACAACAGGAACCATCTGAAGATGTACAACTTGATTACACTCACAACCATATTGCACGTGTATATCATAACCTGTTGTCATTTATGGCACGTGATCTAAATGTGGATACTGGTTTGCAAATATCACAATTGGATTTTAAAAGCCTCTATCCGATCTATTACTTCTCACTGGAACATCTCGATTTGATGAGACAATCTGTCGTTGATATACACTTTAGAGCCCGTGTAACCCGTCCTGGTGGTATTGCTAATTATAGAGCGGTTGCTGTCATTCTCAGTGATAAATCAATGCTACTTGAAGGTGTTGGTGGAAGAATGAGAGTGGTAGATGCACCAGTGGAAAACATGTAATTGAAATTGTAAACGATTTAGAATCAATCAATTATGTATAATGTCATATAGTGTTATTAGTGTTGCGTTAACTCCTGGTCAAATCAAAAAATTGCAATCGGAATCAGCTAAAAAATGTGGAACCACAATCACGTTGAAACCCAACCAAATGACTGGTGGTGCAAATAAACTATCGCTGACAACTCGTCAGGTGAAACATTTCAATGATGCACTAGTAGCAAAAAAGGGTGTTCAGATTACTCTTTCTGCGGCTGCTATCAAAAATATGATTAAAACAGGCGGTATATTCCCGTTGTTAGCTGCGATACCAGCATTGATTGCAGCAGCAGCCCCAGCGGTGGCTAAGGCGGCGGCGTTAGGGGCTGTTGGTACTGCAGCAGGGATGGCACTACAGAAAGCAACGGGGAAGGGGTATAAAAAAAAGGGAAAGGGTCTAAGACTACCAGGAACCCCGTATTCGTGGTACAGCGGAAAGGGTCTAAGACTACCAGGAACGATTTATTAATTCGGGAATCGAAGATTCCTATGTCCAATTTTGATTTAATGGATGCTGCTAAAAAGCTGGCGATTAAAAATTTCAGAGGTGTCTTTATGAAAGATCAATTACCACATCAACCAAACAGCGTTGAAACCGGTATTATTAATCTCGATAACAGCACCGGACCTGGAACTCACTGGGTTGCATACGCTATTGATCCACGTGGGATTGTCTATTTTGATTCATATGGATTAGCCCCACCAAAAGAGTTTTTGCGTTATATAAAAACCCTTCCAATGAAGACTTGGTATTCTACGCTACCAACACAACAAATGAATGACCCACCAATATGTGGCAGCGAAGTATTAAATGTCCTTGATGCTATTTCTAACTCCTTGAGTAACCCAAGCGGAAAACCACCACATGTTGTCGTGAATGAATACACTAGTAATCGCTGGAAATCGAAACGATTTTAAAGAGAGAAAGAGTTTTACAATAACATGATTGATATTTGGGGGAGATCTTTGAAACCCAAACCCGATGGCACTGCACCACCTGATTCTGTCAAGGATGTAAAAAAACTAATCAAAGATGAAATAGCTGAGACGTTGAACTTAACAAGTGTTGACCCGAACGAAATAGTTGTATTTCAAGACAAGCAGGGTAAATTGAAAAGCAGTGATGTGTCGTTGGATGATATTTTAGTTAAACAACGAAACGCAATCGAAAATACTATCGCGCTTTTTTCCGATCAGGGTAAACTCAAACCGGGTGTAATCGTTTCGACGATTACAGATCGATTAAAAACTCTCAACGATGAGTTAAACAATTCTCTGTTTGTACTAAAAACACTTGAATCTAAAATTGAAGAAAACGGAAAACAGTTTATATCATTTCGTAGAAATATCATTGATAAATTTATTGGAACCCAGTTGGATAAAATAGAAATAAAACTCCCTGATATTAAAAAATCCATCGATGAGACGAAAAACTTCATCGAAGCCGTCAAAGGTGATTTTTCGAGGATGATAACAATCATTGAAAAAACAAAAATTCCTCATGAGAAAACCAACAACGTGGTATACACAATCCAACACGGATCATTTGAGTGGACACCTACAAACAACAAATTAAATATCACTGCAACCGTTAAGGGTATTTATCGATTAACACTAGTAACACCATTAACTCAATTTAATATATCATCGTCGAGTTCATCCGGGGTTAATAATACGATTTCAACGATCATCGACAAGGATACAACTGAAAAGTTCACTATAACAGCTACTGATAAAAATTTGATTGGGGTTTCAGTAACCTGGTATGTGGAATTCGTAGCGGATTTAAGTAAATAACTAAATTGAAAGGATTTCACAATTGAAAACGCTAGCTTTTTTAAAATAACAACAATGACTTTGTCATCGACGCAATGTCGCTATGATCAGGTCAGAGAATTTCAGAATAGACTCAAAACCCTCACTGAGGAGTATCAAATAAAAATAAAAAAATACCGACGAAGAATCACCGCAATTGATATTATTATGTACTCGGTGTCAAGCGTTCTCACTGGCGCCGGAATAATACTTGGATCGGTTATAATGATTGCCCCGGTCGTAGTTCCAATTTGCATTTCTGCGGTGGCTACAATCGGGGGTATATCAACCGGGATAGCAAAAAAGATATCATCATGCAGCCAGAGTAAACTGCAGAATTACTTACTTCAATTTCATATTGCATCAACCGCATACTCGCAATTATCATTGATGATATCATCGTCACTCGATAATACAATTATATCAGATAGTGAATTCTCAGCGATGGTCAGTATTTTTGATTCAGCGATATCAAAATTAGAGCGACAACATGAGTATAATAACAATGACAACACCGATGGAATCAGAAAACACGAACCCAAAAAACAAAATGATCTCAATAATATCAACCATACCAGATTGTGAGTTCTCAGTGATGGTCAGTATTTATGATTCCTCGATACCAAAATTAGAAATAAATCATGAGTATAATAACAATGACAACACCGCAGGAATTACTTCAACGAGTAGTGGAGAACACGAACCCAGTACAAACAAGTATGATATCAATAACATCAACGGAACCCGAGTTTAGTGTGAATTTCCCTAGCCCAGTCCCCGTGAAGGAGATAGCGCTAGCAAAATTACGAGTGTATCACAGTTGGCCTAATATCAGATCAAAATCATTTGGTGGTCAACAACCCAATAATTCTTTAGTGTTTGCAAATGAGAATAAACCCGACGGAACCCCAGACTGGAAAGTTGTTTCGATACCAACAGGGTCATACCAAATCGAACAAATCAATAATGAATTCGCGCGTAGAATAAAATCGATTACTGGAAAAGAATCAAAAATCGCTATAACGGTTCATGAGCCGACGCTATCATCTGCCATTGAAATAAACTCAGAAGAATACGTCGTAGATATATATCAAAGCTCAATAAGAACCGTACTAGGATGGCCTGAATTACCACCAGTGGAAAAAACCGTTGATGTACCAGAACCACAAAAATCTGATTATATCACCGACAGAATAAAACCTGATAATCCAATAAAGAGTTATAAAGAGCACGAAAACACTTTAGATTTTTTTGGTTTCATATTCCCAAAAAGGGCGGATGGTAGATCATTGCCAGAGTATGCTTTTGCTAAAAAACCTGAAATCGTTAAAAATTTCACAGCGATGAATAATGATTTTTCACTGTTGTTAATATCTCTTAAATCCGGTTCTCTCACCCGAGATGAATTTATCAGCGTCGTAGAAACATGCAATAAAATTATCGACGATATGGAAAAATTTAATTCACAAATTATTCGAGTTATATTAGATGAAGGTAACCCAAAATCGAGAACAGAATTTGCATTAGACTATGAAATCCGCGTTGAAGATATCCCCACATTCAAACTACCAGGATATAACGTACCAGAACTAAAAAAACTTCTCAGTGACACCATCGATGTTGGTTTTAAAATAATTCATGATGCATGGAAAAAAACATCATCAGGGGAAATAAAAATCCTCAAACACAATAATGACCCAGACGGTGGCGGTAGGCATATCGCTCCGTTCAACGTGAATATTTCATCGGTGATTGCGCTCAATTTAGTATGTGATGTTATCGAAGGAAGCTATCAAATTAATCTCGAACGATCAAATCAAGCTCAGCAAGGATATATTCTTTATTCGTTTGCACCAACAGCTCCTCCAGGATTTTTAATAATTGAGTCTCCGGTTAATCCTGTCTACATGCGATGCCATAATAATTCGTTAACCAGAATTAATTTCAAACTCACAGATCAGTCCAATAACCTAATTGATCTACAAGAGGAGGTGTTAGTGATTAGTTTGTTTGTGAAATCATAAATGATTTTAACCGAATATTTGATCCAGTCCTTAGGACGAAAATCATTTATTATTTTTTGTTAACCCAGTGATGAAATCACTAAGCAGCAGAGAGGGTGGATGACAACAAGTTGCGACCAAAATTAATTAAAAAATCGTAAAAATCTTCGTTTTCATTTTTTTAGTTAAAATGAGATTTCGTAGATTTCAACGAAATCCTACGGATCGTTTTAAGGATTCAATCAATTTTTTTTGTCTGAAAACGTTGTAGGGTTCGCCCTCTTTTTGGTTAAAATGAGATTATAGGACGGCTCGTTTTAGGATTTCAATCAAATTTTGTCTGAAAACGTTGTAGGATTCACCCTCTCTGCTGCTTCCCACCATTTTTTTCAGCATGACTTTTGATGAAAAACGGACTTTTTTGTTTTTCATGTTATGGATCAGTTGGGCTTAGATAAAAGCTGTTGAAACCCTTTACCCCGCTTGGATTTGGTTAATACTTGGTTTATTGGCTGTGCACCATTGGATAGTACGTCACCATACTTTAAAACCGGTTCCCACCATTTTTTTCAGCATGACTTTTGATGAAAAACGGACTTTTTTGTTTTTCATGTTATGGATCAGTTGGGCTTAGATAAAAGCTGTTGAAACCCTTTACCCCGCTTGGATTTGGTTAATACTTGGTTTATTGGCTGCGCACCATTGGATAGTACGTCACCATACTTTAAAACCGGTTCCCACCATTTTTTTCAGCATGACTTTTGATGAAAAACGGACTTTTTTGTTTTTCATGTTATGGATCATTTGGGCTTAGATAAAAGCTGTTGAAACCCTTTACCCCGCTTGGATTTGGTTAATACTTGGTTTATTGGCTGCGCACCATTGGATAGTACGTCACCATACTTTAAAACCGGTTCCCACCATTTTTTTCAGCATGACTTTTGATGAAAAACGGACTTTTTTGTTTTTCATGTTATGGATCAGTTGGGCTTAGATAAAAGCTGTTGAAACCCTTTACCCCGCTTGGATTTGGTTAATACTTGGTTTATTGGCTGCGCACCATTGGATAGTACGTCACCATACTTTAAAACCGGTTCCCACCATTTTTTTCAGCATGACTTTTGATGAAAAACGGACTTTTTTTGTTTTTCATGTTATGGATCAGTTGGGCTTAGATAAAAGCTGTTGAAACCCTTTACCCCGCTTGGATTTGGTTAATACTTGGTTTATTGGCTGCGCACCATTGGATAGTACGTCACCATACTTTAAAACCGGTTCCCACCATTTTTTTCAGCATGACTTTTGATGAAAAACGGACTTTTTTGTTTTTCATGTTATGGATCAGTTGGGCTTAGATAAAAGCTGTTGAAACCCTTTACCCCGCTTGGATTTGGTTAATACTTGGTTTATTGGCTGCGCACCATTGGATAGTACGTCACCATACTTTAAAACCGGTTCCCACCATTTTTTTCAGCATGACTTTTGATGAAAAACGGACTTTTTTGTTTTTCATGTTATGGATCAGTTGGGCTTAGATAAAAGCTGTTGAAACCCTTTACCCCGCTTGGATTTGGTTAATACTTGGTTTATTGGCTGCGCACCATTGGATAGTACGTCACCATACTTTAAAACCGGTTCCCACCATTTTTTTCAGCATGACTTTTGATGAAAAACGGACTTTTTTGTTTTTCATGTTATGGATCAGTTGGGCTTAGATAAAAGCTGTTGAAACCCTTTACCCCGCTTGGATTTGGTTAATAATTGGTTTATTGGCTGCGCACCATTGGATAGTACGTCACCATACTTTAAAACCGGTTCCCACCATTTTTTTCAGCATGACTTTTGATGAAAAACGGACTTTTTTGTTTTTCATGTTATGGATCAGGTGGGCTTAGATAAAAGCTGTTGAAACCCTTTACCCCGCTTGGATTTGGTTAATACTTGGTTTATTGGCTGCGCACCATTGGATAGTACGTCACCATACTTTAAAACCGGTTCCCACCATTTTTTTCAGCATGACTTTTGATGAAAAACGGACTTTTTTGTTTTTCATGTTATGGATCAGTTGGGCTTAGGTAAAAGCTGTTGAAACCCTTTACCCCGCTTGGATTTGGTTAATACTTGGTTTATTGGCTGCGCACCATTGGATAGTACGTCACCATACTTTAAAACCGGTTCCCACCATTTTTTTCAGCATGACTTTTGATGAAAAACGGACTTTTTTGTTTTTCATGTTATGGATCAGTTGGGCTTAGATAAAAGCTGTTGAAACCCTTTACCCCGCTTGGATTTGGTTAATACTTGGTTTATTGGCTGTGCACCATTGGATAGTACGTCACCATACTTTAAAACCGGTTCCCACCATTTTTTTCAGCATGACTTTTGATGAAAAACGGACTTTTTTGTTTTTCATGTTATGGATCAGTTGGGCTTAGATAAAAGCTGTTGAAACCCTTTACCCCGCTTGGATTTGGTTAATACTTGGTTTATTGGCTGCGCACCATTGGATAGTACGTCACCATACTTTAAAACCGGTTCCCACCATTTTTTTCAGCATGACTTTTGATGAAAAACGGACTTTTTTGTTTTTCATGTTATGGATCAGTTGGGCTTAGATAAAAGCTGTTGAAACCCTTTACCCCGCTTGGATTTGGTTAATACTTGGTTTATTGGCTGCGCACCATTGGATAGTACGTCACCATACTTTAAAACCGGTTCCCACCATTTTTTTCAGCATGACTTTTGATGAAAAACGGACTTTTTTGTTTTTCATGTTATGGATCAGTTGGGCTTAGATAAAAGCTGTTGAAACCCTTTACCCCGCTTGGATTTGGTTAATACTTGGTTTATTGGCTGCGCACCATTGGATAGTACGTCACCATACTTTAAAACCGGTTCCCACCCATTTTTTTCAGCATGACTTTTGATGAAAAACGGACTTTTTTGTTTTTCATGTTATGGATCAGTTGGGCTTAGATAAAAGCTGTTGAAACCCTTTACCCCGCTTGGATTTGGTTAATACTTGGTTTATTGGCTGCGCACCATTGGATAGTACGTCACCATACTTTAAAACCGGTTCCCACCATTTTTTTCAGCATGACTTTTGATGAAAAACGGACTTTTTTGTTTTTCATGTTATTGATCAGTTGGGCTTAGATAAAAGCTGTTGAAACCCTTTACCCCGCTTGGATTTGGTTAATACTTGGTTTATTGGCTGCGCACCATTGGATAGTACGTCACCATACTTTAAAACCGGTTCCCACCATTTTTTTCAGCATGACTTTTGATGAAAAACGGACTTTTTTGTTTTTCATGTTATGGATCAGTTGGGCTTAGATAAAAGCTGTTGAAACCCTTTACCCCGCTTGGATTTGGTTAATACTTGGTTTATTGGCTGCGCACCATTGGATAGTACGTCACCATACTTTAAAACCGGTTCCCACCATTTTTTTCAGCATGACTTTTGATGAAAACGGACTTTTTTGTTTTTCATGTTATGGATCAGTTGGGCTTAGATAAAAGCTGTTGAAACCCTTTACCCCGCTTGGATTTGGTTAATACTTGGTTTATTGGCTGCGCACCATTGGATAGTACGTCACCATACTTTAAAACCGGTTCCCACCATTTTTTTCAGCATGACTTTTGATGAAAAACGGACATTTTTGTTTTTCATGTTATGGATCAGTTGGGCTTAGATAAAAGCTGTTGAAACCCTTTACCCCGCTTGGATTTGGTTAATACTTGGTTTATTGGCTGCGCACCATTGGATAGTACGTCACCATACTTTAAAACCGGTTCCCACCATTTTTTTTCAGCATGACTTTTGATGAAAAACGGACTTTTTTGTTTTTCATGTTATGGATCAGTTGGGCTTAGATAAAAGCTGTTGAAACCCTTTACCCCGCTTGGATTTGGTTAATACTTGGTTTATTGGCTGCGCACCATTGGATAGTACGTCACCATACTTTAAAACCGGTTCCCACCATTTTTTTCAGCATGACTTTTGATGAAAAACGGACTTTTTTGTTTTTCATGTTATGGATCAGTTGGGCTTAGATAAAAGCTGTTGAAACCCTTTACCCCGCTTGGATTTGGTTAATACTTGGTTTATTGGCTGCGCACCATTGGATAGTACGTCACCATACTTTAAAAACCGGTTCCCACCATTTTTTTCAGCATGACTTTTGATGAAAAACGGACTTTTTTGTTTTTCATGTTATGGATCAGTTGGGCTTAGATAAAAGCTGTTGAAACCCTTTACCCCGCTTGGATTTGGTTAATACTTGGTTTATTGGCTGCGCACCATTGGATAGTACGTCACCATACTTTAAAACCGGTTCCCACCATTTTTTTCAGCATGACTTTTGATGAAAAACGGACTTTTTTGTTTTTCATGTTATGGATCAGTTGGGCTTAGATAAAAGCTGTTGAAACCCTTTACCCCGCTTGGATTTGGTTAATACTTGGTTTATTGGCTGCGCACCATTGGATAGTACGTCACCATACTTTAAAACCGGTTCCCCACCATTTTTTTCAGCATGACTTTTGATGAAAAACGGACTTTTTTGTTTTTCATGTTATGGATCAGTTGGGCTTAGATAAAAGCTGTTGAAACCCTTTACCCCGCTTGGATTTGGTTAATACTTGGTTTATTGGCTGCGCACCATTGGATAGTACGTCACCATACTTTAAAACCGGTTCCCACCATTTTTTTCAGCATGACTTTTGATGAAAAACGGACTTTTTTGTTTTTCATGTTATGGATCAGTTGGGCTTAGATAAAAGCTGTTGAAACCCTTTACCCCGCTTGGATTTGGTTAATACTTGGTTTATTGGCTGCGCACCATTGGATAGTACGTCACCATACTTTAAAACCGGTTCCCACCATTTTTTTCAGCATGACTTTTGATGAAAAACGGACTTTTTTGTTTTTCATGTTATGGATCAGTTGGGCTTAGATAAAAGCTGTTGAAACCCTTTACCCCGCTTGGATTTGGTTAATACTTGGTTTATTGGCTGCGCACCATTGGATAGTACGTCACCATACTTTAAAACCGGTTCCCACCATTTTTTTCAGCATGACTTTTGATGAAAAACGGACTTTTTTGTTTTTCATGTTATGGATCAGTTGGGCTTAGATAAAAGCTGTTGAAACCCTTTACCCCGCTTGGATTTGGTTAATACTTGGTTTATTGGCTGCGCACCATTGGATAGTACGTCACCATACTTTAAAACCGGTTCCCACCATTTTTTTCAGCATGACTTTTGATGAAAAACGGACTTTTTTGTTTTTCATGTTATGGATCAGTTGGGCTTAGATAAAAGCTGTTGAAACCCTTTACCCCGCTTGGATTTGGTTAATACTTGGTTTATTGGCTGCGCACCATTGGATAGTACGTCACCATACTTTAAAACCGGTTCCCACCATTTTTTTCAGCATGACTTTTGATGAAAAACGGACTTTTTTTGTTTTTCATGTTATGGATCAGTTGGGCTTAGATAAAAGCTGTTGAAACCCTTTACCCCGCTTGGATTTGGTTAATACTTGGTTTATTGGCTGCGCACCATTGGATAGTACGTCACCATACTTTAAAACCGGTTCCCACCATTTTTTTCAGCATGACTTTTGATGAAAAACGGACTTTTTTGTTTTTCATGTTATGGATCAGTTGGGCTTAGATAAAAGCTGTTGAAACCCTTTACCCCGCTTGGATTTGGTTAATACTTGGTTTATTGGCTGCGCACCATTGGATAGTACGTCACCATACTTTAAAACCGGTTCCCACCATTTTTTTCAGCATGACTTTTGATGAAAAACGGACTTTTTTGTTTTTCATGTTATGGATCAGTTGGGCTTAGATAAAAGCTGTTGAAACCCTTTACCCAGCTTGGATTTGGTTAATACTTGGTTTATTGGCTGCGCACCATTGGATAGTACGTCACCATACTTTAAAACCGGTTCCCACCATTTTTTTCAGCATGACTTTTGATGAAAAACGGACTTTTTTGTTTTTCATGTTATGGATCAGTTGGGCTTAGATAAAAGCTGTTGAAACCCTTTACCCCGCTTGGATTTGGTTAATACTTGGTTTATTGGCTGCGCACCATTGGATAGTACGTCACCATACTTTAAAACCGGTTCCCACCATTTTTTTCAGCATGACTTTTGATGAAAAACGGACTTTTTTGTTTTTCATGTTATGGATCAGTTGGGCTTAGATAAAAGCTGTTGAAACCCTTTACCCCGCTTGGATTTGGTTAATACTTGGTTTATTGGCTGCGCACCATTGGATAGTACGTCACCATACTTTAAAACCGGTTCCCACCATTTTTTTCAGCATGACTTTTGATGAAAAACGGACTTTTTTGTTTTTCATGTTATGGATCAGTTGGGCTTAGATAAAAGCTGTTGAAACCCTTTACCCCGCTTGGATTTGGTTAATACTTGGTTTATTGGCTGCGCACCATTGGATAGTACGTCACCATACTTTAAAACCGGTTCCCACCATTTTTTTCAGCATGACTTTTGATGAAAAACGGACTTTTTTGTTTTTCATGTTATGGATCAGTTGGGCTTAGATAAAAGCTGTTGAAACCCTTTACCCCGCTTGGATTTGGTTAATACTTGGTTTATTGGCTGCGCACCATTGGATAGTACGTCACCATACTTTAAAACCGGTTCCCACCATTTTTTTCAGCATGACTTTTGATGAAAAACGGACTTTTTTGTTTTTCATGTTATGGATCAGTTGGGCTTAGATAAAAGCTGTTGAAACCCTTTACCCCGCTTGGATTTGGTTAATACTTGGTTTATTGGCTGCGCACCATTGGATAGTACGTCACCATACTTTAAAACCGGTTCCCACCATTTTTTTCAGCATGACTTTTGATGAAAAACGGACTTTTTTGTTTTTCATGTTATGGATCAGTTGGGCTTAGATAAAAGCTGTTGAAACCCTTTACCCCGCTTGGATTTGGTTAATACTTGGTTTATTGGCTGCGCACCATTGGATAGTACGTCACCATACTTTAAAACCGGTTCCCACCATTTTTTTCAGCATGACTTTTGATGAAAAACGGACTTTTTTGTTTTTCATGTTATGGATCAGTTGGGCTTAGATAAAAGCTGTTGAAACCCTTTACCCCGCTTGGATTTGGTTAATACTTGGTTTATTGGCTGCGCACCATTGGATAGTACGTCACCATACTTTAAAACCGGTTCCCACCATTTTTTTCAGCATGACTTTTGATGAAAAACGGACTTTTTTGTTTTTCATGTTATGGATCAGTTGGGCTTAGATAAAAGCTGTTGAAACCCTTTACCCCGCTTGGATTTGGTTAATACTTGGTTTATTGGCTGCGCACCATTGGATAGTACGTCACCATACTTTAAAACCGGTTCCCACCATTTTTTTCAGCATGACTTTTGATGAAAAACGGACTTTTTTGTTTTTCATGTTATGGATCAGTTGGGCTTAGATAAAAGCTGTTGAAACCCTTTACCCCGCTTGGATTTGGTTAATACTTGGTTTATTGGCTGCGCACCATTGGATAGTACGTCACCATACTTTAAAACCGGTTCCCACCATTTTTTTCAGCATGACTTTTGATGAAAAACGGACTTTTTTGTTTTTCATGTTATGGATCAGTTGGGCTTAGATAAAAGCTGTTGAAACCCTTTACCCCGCTTGGATTTGGTTAATACTTGGTTTATTGGCTGCGCACCATTGGATAGTACGTCACCATACTTTAAAACCGGTTCCCACCATTTTTTTCAGCATGACTTTTGATGAAAAACGGACTTTTTTGTTTTTCATGTTATGGATCAGTTGGGCTTAGATAAAAGCTGTTGAAACCCTTTACCCCGCTTGGATTTGGTTAATACTTGGTTTATTGGCTGCGCACCATTGGATAGTACGTCACCATACTTTAAAACCGGTTCCCACCATTTTTTTCAGCATGACTTTTGATGAAAAACGGACTTTTTTGTTTTTCATGTTATGGATCAGTTGGGCTTAGATAAAAGCTGTTGAAACCCTTTACCCCGCTTGGATTTGGTTAATACTTGGTTTATTGGCTGCGCACCATTGGATAGTACGTCACCATACTTTAAAACCGGTTCCCACCATTTTTTTCAGCATGACTTTTGATGAAAAACGGACTTTTTTGTTTTTCATGTTATGGATCAGTTGGGCTTAGATAAAAGCTGTTGAAACCCTTTACCCCGCTTGGATTTGGTTAATACTTGGTTTATTGGCTGCGCACCATTGGATAGTACGTCACCATACTTTAAAACCGGTTCCCACCATTTTTTTCAGCATGACTTTTGATGAAAAACGGACTTTTTTGTTTTTCATGTTATGGATCAGTTGGGCTTAGATAAAAGCTGTTGAAACCCTTTACCCCGCTTGGATTTGGTTAATACTTGGTTTATTGGCTGCGCGCCATTGGATAGTACGTCACCATACTTTAAAACCGGTTCCCACCATTTTTTTCAGCATGACTTTTGATGAAAAACGGACTTTTTTGTTTTTCATGTTATGGATCAGTTGGGCTTAGATAAAAGCTGTTGAAACCCTTTACCCCGCTTGGATTTGGTTAATACTTGGTTTATTGGCTGCGCACCATTGGATAGTACGTCACCATACTTTAAAACCGGTTCCCACCATTTTTTTCAGCATGACTTTTGATGAAAAACGGACTTTTTTGTTTTTCATGTTATGGATCAGTTGGGCTTAGATAAAAGCTGTTGAAACCCTTTACCCCGCTTGGATTTGGTTAATACTTGGTTTATTGGCTGCGCACCATTGGATAGTACGTCACCATACTTTAAAACCGGTTCCCACCATTTTTTTCAGCATGACTTTTGATGAAAAACGGACTTTTTTGTTTTTCATGTTATGGATCAGTTGGGCTTAGATAAAAGCTGTTGAAACCCTTTACCCCGCTTGGATTTGGTTAATACTTGGTTTATTGGCTGCGCACCATTGGATAGTACGTCACCATACTTTAAAACCGGTTCCCACCATTTTTTTCAGCATGACTTTTGATGAAAAACGGACTTTTTTGTTTTTCATGTTATGGATCAGTTGGGCTTAGATAAAAGCTGTTGAAACCCTTTACCCCGCTTGGATTTGGTTAATACTTGGTTTATTGGCTGCGCACCATTGGATAGTACGTCACCATACTTTAAAACCGGTTCCCACCATTTTTTTCAGCATGACTTTTGATGAAAAACGGACTTTTTTGTTTTTCATGTTATGGATCAGTTGGGCTTAGATAAAAGCTGTTGAAACCCTTTACCCCGCTTGGATTTGGTTAATACTTGGTTTATTGGCTGCGCACCATTGGATAGTACGTCACCATACTTTAAAACCGGTTCCCACCATTTTTTTCAGCATGACTTTTGATGAAAAACGGACTTTTTTGTTTTTCATGTTATGGATCAGTTGGGCTTAGATAAAAGCTGTTGAAACCCTTTACCCCGCTTGGATTTGGTTAATACTTGGTTTATTGGCTGCGCACCATTGGATAGTACGTCACCATACTTTAAAACCGGTTCCCACCATTTTTTTCAGCATGACTTTTGATGAAAAACGGACTTTTTTGTTTTTCATGTTATGGATCAGTTGGGCTTAGATAAAAGCTGTTGAAACCCTTTACCCCGCTTGGATTTGGTTAATACTTGGTTTATTGGCTGCGCACCATTGGATAGTACGTCACCATACTTTAAAACCGGTTCCCACCATTTTTTTCAGCATGACTTTTGATGAAAAACGGACTTTTTTGTTTTTCATGTTATGGATCAGTTGGGCTTAGATAAAAGCTGTTGAAACCCTTTACCCCGCTTGGATTTGGTTAATACTTGGTTTATTGGCTGCGCACCATTGGATAGTACGTCACCATACTTTAAAACCGGTTCCCACCATTTTTTTCAGCATGACTTTTGATGAAAAACGGACTTTTTTGTTTTTCATGTTATGGATCAGTTGGGCTTAGATAAAAGCTGTTGAAACCCTTTACCCCGCTTGGATTTGGTTAATACTTGGTTTATTGGCTGCGCACCATTGGATAGTACGTCACCATACTTTAAAACCGGTTCCCACCATTTTTTTCAGCATGACTTTTGATGAAAAGCGGACTTTTTTGTTTTTCATGTTATGGATCAGTTGGGCTTAGATAAAAGCTGTTGAAACCCTTTACCCCGCTTGGATTTGGTTAATACTTGGTTTATTGGCTGCGCACCATTGGATAGTACGTCACCATACTTTAAAACCGGTTCCCACCATTTTTTTCAGCATGACTTTTGATGAAAAACGGACTTTTTTGTTTTTCATGTTATGGATCAGTTGGGCTTAGATAAAAGCTGTTGAAACCCTTTACCCCGCTTGGATTTGGTTAATACTTGGTTTATTGGCTGCGCACCATTGGATAGTACGTCACCATACTTTAAAACCGGTTCCCACCATTTTTTTCAGCATGACTTTTGATGAAAAACGGACTTTTTTGTTTTTCATGTTATGGATCAGTTGGGCTTAGATAAAAGCTGTTGAAACCCTTTACCCCGCTTGGATTTGGTTAATACTTGGTTTATTGGCTGCGCACCATTGGATAGTACGTCACCATACTTTAAAACCGGTTCCCACCATTTTTTTCAGCATGACTTTTGATGAAAAACGGACTTTTTTGTTTTTCATGTTATGGATCAGTTGGGCTTAGATAAAAGCTGTTGAAACCCTTTACCCCGCTTGGATTTGGTTAATACTTGGTTTATTGGCTGCGCACCATTGGATAGTACGTCACCATACTTTAAAACCGGTTCCCACCATTTTTTTCAGCATGACTTTTGATGAAAAACGGACTTTTTTGTTTTTCATGTTATGGATCAGTTGGGCTTAGATAAAAGCTGTTGAAACCCTTTACCCCGCTTGGATTTGGTTAATACTTGGTTTATTGGCTGCGCACCATTGGATAGTACGTCACCATACTTTAAAACCGGTTCCCACCATTTTTTTCAGCATGACTTTTGATGAAAAACGGACTTTTTTGTTTTTCATGTTATGGATCAGTTGGGCTTAGATAAAAGCTGTTGAAACCCTTTACCCCGCTTGGATTTGGTTAATACTTGGTTTATTGGCTGCGCACCATTGGATAGTACGTCACCATACTTTAAAACCGGTTCCCACCATTTTTTTCAGCATGACTTTTGATGAAAAACGGACTTTTTTGTTTTTCATGTTATGGATCAGTTGGGCTTAGATAAAAGCTGTTGAAACCCTTTACCCCGCTTGGATTTGGTTAATACTTGGTTTATTGGCTGCGCACCATTGGATAGTACGTCACCATACTTTAAAACCGGTTCCCACCATTTTTTTCAGCATGACTTTTGATGAAAAACGGACTTTTTTGTTTTTCATGTTATGGATCAGTTGGGCTTAGATAAAAGCTGTTGAAACCCTTTACCCCGCTTGGATTTGGTTAATACTTGGTTTATTGGCTGCGCACCATTGGATAGTACGTCACCATACTTTAAAACCGGTTCCCACCATTTTTTTCAGCATGACTTTTGATGAAAAACGGACTTTTTTGTTTTTCATGTTATGGATCAGTTGGGCTTAGATAAAAGCTGTTGAAACCCTTTACCCCGCTTGGATTTGGTTAATACTTGGTTTATTGGCTGCGCACCATTGGATAGTACGTCACCATACTTTAAAACCGGTTCCCACCATTTTTTTCAGCATGACTTTTGATGAAAAACGGACTTTTTTGTTTTTCATGTTATGGATCAGTTGGGCTTAGATAAAAGCTGTTGAAACCCTTTACCCCGCTTGGATTTGGTTAATACTTGGTTTATTGGCTGCGCACCATTGGATAGTACGTCACCATACTTTAAAACCGGTTCCCACCATTTTTTTCAGCATGACTTTTGATGAAAAACGGACTTTTTTGTTTTTCATGTTATGGATCAGTTGGGCTTAGATAAAAGCTGTTGAAACCCTTTACCCCGCTTGGATTTGGTTAATACTTGGTTTATTGGCTGCGCACCATTGGATAGTACGTCACCATACTTTAAAACCGGTTCCCACCATTTTTTTCAGCATGACTTTTGATGAAAAACGGACTTTTTTGTTTTTCATGTTATGGATCAGTTGGGCTTAGATAAAAGCTGTTGAAACCCTTTACCCCGCTTGGATTTGGTTAATACTTGGTTTATTGGCTGCGCACCATTGGATAGTACGTCACCATACTTTAAAACCGGTTCCCACCATTTTTTTCAGCATGACTTTTGATGAAAAACGGACTTTTTTGTTTTTCATGTTATGGATCAGTTGGGCTTAGATAAAAGCTGTTGAAACCCTTTACCCCGCTTGGATTTGGTTAATACTTGGTTTATTGGCTGCGCACCATTGGATAGTACGTCACCATACTTTAAAACCGGTTCCCACCATTTTTTTCAGCATGACTTTTGATGAAAAACGGACTTTTTTGTTTTTCATGTTATGGATCAGTTGGGCTTAGATAAAAGCTGTTGAAACCCTTTACCCCGCTTGGATTTGGTTAATACTTGGTTTATTGGCTGCGCACCATTGGATAGTACGTCACCATACTTTAAAACCGGTTCCCACCATTTTTTTCAGCATGACTTTTGATGAAAAACGGACTTTTTTGTTTTTCATGTTATGGATCAGTTGGGCTTAGATAAAAGCTGTTGAAACCCTTTACCCCGCTTGGATTTGGTTAATACTTGGTTTATTGGCTGCGCACCATTGGATAGTACGTCACCATACTTTAAAACCGGTTCCCACCATTTTTTTCAGCATGACTTTTGATGAAAAACGGACTTTTTTGTTTTTCATGTTATGGATCAGTTGGGCTTAGATAAAAGCTGTTGAAACCCTTTACCCCGCTTGGATTTGGTTAATACTTGGTTTATTGGCTGCGCACCATTGGATAGTACGTCACCATACTTTAAAACCGGTTCCCACCATTTTTTTCAGCATGACTTTTGATGAAAAACGGACTTTTTTGTTTTTCATGTTATGGATCAGTTGGGCTTAGATAAAAGCTGTTGAAACCCTTTACCCCGCTTGGATTTGGTTAATACTTGGTTTATTGGCTGCGCACCATTGGATAGTACGTCACCATACTTTAAAACCGGTTCCCACCATTTTTTTCAGCATGACTTTTGATGAAAAACGGACTTTTTTGTTTTTCATGTTATGGATCAGTTGGGCTTAGATAAAAGCTGTTGAAACCCTTTACCCCGCTTGGATTTGGTTAATACTTGGTTTATTGGCTGCGCACCATTGGATAGTACGTCACCATACTTTAAAACCGGTTCCCACCATTTTTTTCAGCATGACTTTTGATGAAAAACGGACTTTTTTGTTTTTCATGTTATGGATCAGTTGGGCTTAGATAAAAGCTGTTGAAACCCTTTACCCCGCTTGGATTTGGTTAATACTTGGTTTATTGGCTGCGCACCATTGGATAGTACGTCACCATACTTTAAAACCGGTTCCCACCATTTTTTTCAGCATGACTTTTGATGAAAAACGGACTTTTTTGTTTTTCATGTTATGGATCAGTTGGGCTTAGATAAAAGCTGTTGAAACCCTTTACCCCGCTTGGATTTGGTTAATACTTGGTTTATTGGCTGCGCACCATTGGATAGTACGTCACCATACTTTAAAACCGGTTCCCACCATTTTTTTCAGCATGACTTTTGATGAAAAACGGACTTTTTTGTTTTTCATGTTATGGATCAGTTGGGCTTAGATAAAAGCTGTTGAAACCCTTTACCCCGCTTGGATTTGGTTAATACTTGGTTTATTGGCTGCGCACCATTGGATAGTACGTCACCATACTTTAAAACCGGTTCCCACCATTTTTTTCAGCATGACTTTTGATGAAAAACGGACTTTTTTGTTTTTCATGTTATGGATCAGTTGGGCTTAGATAAAAGCTGTTGAAACCCTTTACCCCGCTTGGATTTGGTTAATACTTGGTTTATTGGCTGCGCACCATTGGATAGTACGTCACCATACTTTAAAACCGGTTCCCACCATTTTTTTCAGCATGACTTTTGATGAAAAACGGACTTTTTTGTTTTTCATGTTATGGATCAGTTGGGCTTAGATAAAAGCTGTTGAAACCCTTTACCCCGCTTGGATTTGGTTAATACTTGGTTTATTGGCTGCGCACCATTGGATAGTACGTCACCATACTTTAAAACCGGTTCCCACCATTTTTTTCAGCATGACTTTTGATGAAAAACGGACTTTTTTGTTTTTCATGTTATGGATCAGTTGGGCTTAGATAAAAGCTGTTGAAACCCTTTACCCCGCTTGGATTTGGTTAATACTTGGTTTATTGGCTGCGCACCATTGGATAGTACGTCACCATACTTTAAAACCGGTTCCCACCATTTTTTTCAGCATGACTTTTGATGAAAAACGGACTTTTTTGTTTTTCATGTTATGGATCAGTTGGGCTTAGATAAAAGCTGTTGAAACCCTTTACCCCGCTTGGATTTGGTTAATACTTGGTTTATTGGCTGCGCACCATTGGATAGTACGTCACCATACTTTAAAACCGGTTCCCACCATTTTTTTCAGCATGACTTTTGATGAAAAACGGACTTTTTTGTTTTTCATGTTATGGATCAGTTGGGCTTAGATAAAAGCTGTTGAAACCCTTTACCCCGCTTGGATTTGGTTAATACTTGGTTTATTGGCTGCGCACCATTGGATAGTACGTCACCATACTTTAAAACCGGTTCCCACCATTTTTTTCAGCATGACTTTTGATGAAAAACGGACTTTTTTGTTTTTCATGTTATGGATCAGTTGGGCTTAGATAAAAGCTGTTGAAACCCTTTACCCCGCTTGGATTTGGTTAATACTTGGTTTATTGGCTGCGCACCATTGGATAGTACGTCACCATACTTTAAAACCGGTTCCCACCATTTTTTTCAGCATGACTTTTGATGAAAAACGGACTTTTTTGTTTTTCATGTTATGGATCAGTTGGGCTTAGATAAAAGCTGTTGAAACCCTTTACCCCGCTTGGATTTGGTTAATACTTGGTTTATTGGCTGCGCACCATTGGATAGTACGTCACCATACTTTAAAACCGGTTCCCACCATTTTTTTCAGCATGACTTTTGATGAAAAACGGACTTTTTTGTTTTTCATGTTATGGATCAGTTGGGCTTAGATAAAAGCTGTTGAAACCCTTTACCCCGCTTGGATTTGGTTAATACTTGGTTTATTGGCTGCGCACCATTGGATAGTACGTCACCATACTTTAAAACCGGTTCCCACCATTTTTTTCAGCATGACTTTTGATGAAAAACGGACTTTTTTGTTTTTCATGTTATGGATCAGTTGGGCTTAGATAAAAGCTGTTGAAACCCTTTACCCCGCTTGGATTTGGTTAATACTTGGTTTATTGGCTGCGCACCATTGGATAGTACGTCACCATACTTTAAAACCGGTTCCCACCATTTTTTTCAGCATGACTTTTGATGAAAAACGGACTTTTTTGTTTTTCATGTTATGGATCAGTTGGGCTTAGATAAAAGCTGTTGAAACCCTTTACCCCGCTTGGATTTGGTTAATACTTGGTTTATTGGCTGCGCACCATTGGATAGTACGTCACCATACTTTAAAACCGGTTCCCACCATTTTTTTCAGCATGACTTTTGATGAAAAACGGACTTTTTTGTTTTTCATGTTATGGATCAGTTGGGCTTAGATAAAAGCTGTTGAAACCCTTTACCCCGCTTGGATTTGGTTAATACTTGGTTTATTGGCTGCGCACCATTGGATAGTACGTCACCATACTTTAAAACCGGTTCCCACCATTTTTTTCAGCATGACTTTTGATGAAAAACGGACTTTTTTGTTTTTCATGTTATGGATCAGTTGGGCTTAGATAAAAGCTGTTGAAACCCTTTACCCCGCTTGGATTTGGTTAATACTTGGTTTATTGGCTGCGCACCATTGGATAGTACGTCACCATACTTTAAAACCGGTTCCCACCATTTTTTTCAGCATGACTTTTGATGAAAAACGGACTTTTTTGTTTTTCATGTTATGGATCAGTTGGGCTTAGATAAAAGCTGTTGAAACCCTTTACCCCGCTTGGATTTGGTTAATACTTGGTTTATTGGCTGCGCACCATTGGATAGTACGTCACCATACTTTAAAACCGGTTCCCACCATTTTTTTCAGCATGACTTTTGATGAAAAACGGACTTTTTTGTTTTTCATGTTATGGATCAGTTGGGCTTAGATAAAAGCTGTTGAAACCCTTTACCCCGCTTGGATTTGGTTAATACTTGGTTTATTGGCTGCGCACCATTGGATAGTACGTCACCATACTTTAAAACCGGTTCCCACCATTTTTTTCAGCATGACTTTTGATGAAAAACGGACTTTTTTGTTTTTCATGTTATGGATCAGTTGGGCTTAGATAAAAGCTGTTGAAACCCTTTACCCCGCTTGGATTTGGTTAATACTTGGTTTATTGGCTGCGCACCATTGGATAGTACGTCACCATACTTTAAAACCGGTTCCCACCATTTTTTTCAGCATGACTTTTGATGAAAAACGGACTTTTTTGTTTTTCATGTTATGGATCAGTTGGGCTTAGATAAAAGCTGTTGAAACCCTTTACCCCGCTTGGATTTGGTTAATACTTGGTTTATTGGCTGCGCACCATTGGATAGTACGTCACCATACTTTAAAACCGGTTCCCACCATTTTTTTCAGCATGACTTTTGATGAAAAACGGACTTTTTTGTTTTTCATGTTATGGATCAGTTGGGCTTAGATAAAAGCTGTTGAAACCCTTTACCCCGCTTGGATTTGGTTAATACTTGGTTTATTGGCTGCGCACCATTGGATAGTACGTCACCATACTTTAAAACCGGTTCCCACCATTTTTTTCAGCATGACTTTTGATGAAAAACGGACTTTTTTGTTTTTCATGTTATGGATCAGTTGGGCTTAGATAAAAGCTGTTGAAACCCTTTACCCCGCTTGGATTTGGTTAATACTTGGTTTATTGGCTGCGCACCATTGGATAGTACGTCACCATACTTTAAAACCGGTTCCCACCATTTTTTTCAGCATGACTTTTGATGAAAAACGGACTTTTTTGTTTTTCATGTTATGGATCAGTTGGGCTTAGATAAAAGCTGTTGAAACCCTTTACCCCGCTTGGATTTGGTTAATACTTGGTTTATTGGCTGCGCACCATTGGATAGTACGTCACCATACTTTAAAACCGGTTCCCACCATTTTTTTCAGCATGACTTTTGATGAAAAACGGACTTTTTTGTTTTTCATGTTATGGATCAGTTGGGCTTAGATAAAAGCTGTTGAAACCCTTTACCCCGCTTGGATTTGGTTAATACTTGGTTTATTGGCTGCGCACCATTGGATAGTACGTCACCATACTTTAAAACCGGTTCCCACCATTGTTTTCAGCATGACTTTTGATGAAAAACGGACTTTTTTGTTTTTCATGTTATGGATCAGTCGGGCTTAGATAAAAGCTGTTGAAACCCTTTACCCCGCTTGGATTTGGTTAATACTTGGTTTATTGGCTGCTCACCATTAGATAGTACGTCACCATACTTTAAAACCGGTTCCCACCATTTTTTTCAGCATACTTTTGATGAAAAACTGACTTTTTTGTTTTTCATGTTATGGATCAGTTGGGCTTAGATAAAAGCTGTTGAAACCCTTTACCCCGCTTGGATTTGGTTAATACTTGGTTTATTGGCTGCGCACCATTGGATAGTACGTCACCATACTTTAAAACCGGTTCCCACCATTTTTTTCAGCATGACTTTTGATGAAAAACGGACTTTTTTGTTTTTCATGTTATGGATCAGTTGGGCTTAGATAAAAGCTGTTGAAACCCTTTACCCCGCTTGGATTTGGTTAATACTTGGTTTATTGGCTGTGCACCATTGGATTGTACGTCACCATACTTTAAAACCGGTTCCCACCATTTTTTTCAGCATGACTTTTGATGAAAAACGGACTTTTTTGTTTTTCATGTTATGGATCAGTTGGGCTTAGATAAAAGCTGTTGAAACCCTTTACCCCGCTTGGATTTGGTTAATACTTGGTTTATTGGCTGCGCACCATTGGATAGTACGTCACCATACTTTAAAACCGGTTCCCACCATTTTTTTCAGCATGACTTTTGATGAAAAACGGACTTTTTTGTTTTTCATGTTATGGATCAGTTGGGCTTAGATAAAAGCTGTTGAAACCCTTTACCCCGCTTGGATTTGGTTAATACTTGGTTTATTGGCTGCGCACCATTGGATAGTACGTCACCATACTTTAAAACCGGTTCCCACCATTTTTTTCAGCATGACTTTTGATGAAAAACGGACTTTTTTGTTTTTCATGTTATGGATCAGTTGGGCTTAGATAAAAGCTGTTGAAACCCTTTACCCCGCTTGGATTTGGTTAATACTTGGTTTATTGGCTGCGCACCATTGGATAGTACGTCACCATACTTTAAAACCGGTTCCCACCATTTTTTTCAGCATGACTTTTGATGAAAAACGGACTTTTTTGTTTTTCATGTTATGGATCAGTTGGGCTTAGATAAAAGCTGTTGAAACCCTTTACCCCGCTTGGATTTGGTTAATACTTGGTTTATTGGCTGCGCACCATTGGATAGTACGTCATCATACTTTAAAACCGGTTCCCACCATTTTTTTCAGCATGACTTTTGATGAAAAACGGACTTTTTTGTTTTTCATGTTATGGATCAGTTGGGCTTAGATAAAAGCTGTTGAAACCCTTTACCCCGCTTGGATTTGGTTAATACTTGGTTTATTGGCTGCGCAGCATTGGATAGTACGTCACCATACTTTAAAACCGGTTCCCACCATTTTTTTCAGCATGACTTTTGATGAAAAACGGACTTTTTTGTTTTTCATGTTATGGATCAGTTGGGCTTAGATAAAAGCTGTTGAAACCCTTTACCCCGCTTGGATTTGGTTAATACTTGGTTTATTGGCTGCGCACCATTGGATAGTACGTCACCATACTTTAAAACCGGTTCCCACCATTTTTTTTCAGCATGACTTTTGATGAAAAACGGACTTTTTTGTTTTTCATGTTATGGATCAGATGGGCTTAGATAAAAGCTGTTGAAACCCTTTACCCCGCTTGGATTTGGTTAATACTTGGTTTATTGGCTGCGCACCATTGGATAGTACGTCACCATACTTTAAAACCGGTTCCCACCATTTTTTTCAGCATGACTTTTGATGAAAAACGGACTTTTTTGTTTTTCATGTTATGGATCAGTTGGGCTTAGATAAAAGCTGTTGAAACCCTTTACCCCGCTTGGATTTGGTTAATACTTGGTTTATTGGCTGCGCACCATTGGATAGTACGTCACCATACTTTAAAACCGGTTCCCACCATTTTTTTCAGCATGACTTTTGATGAAAAACGGACTTTTTTGTTTTTCATGTTATGGATCAGTTGGGCTTAGATAAAAGCTGTTGAAACCCTTTACCCCGCTTGGATTTGGTTAATACTTGGTTTATTGGCTGCGCACCATTAGATAGTACGTCACCATACTTTAAAACCGGTTCCCACCATTTTTTTCAGCATGACTTTTGATGAAAAACGGACTTTTTTGTTTTTCATGTTATGGATCAGTTGGGCTTAGATACAAGCTGTTGAAACCCTTTTCCCCGCTTGGATTTGGTTAATACTTGGTTTATTGGCTGCGCACCATTGGATAGTACGTCACCATACTTTAAAACCGGTTCCCACCATTTTTTTCAGCATGACTTTTGATGAAAAACGGACTTTTTTGTTTTTCATGTTATGGATCAGTTGGGCTTAGATAAAAGCTGTTGAAACCCTTTACCCCGCTTGGATTTGGTTAATACTTGGTTTATTGGCTGCGCACCATTGGATAGTACGTCACCATACTTTAAAACCGGTTCCCACCATTTTTTTCAGCATGACTTTTGATGAAAAACGGACTTTTTTGTTTTTCATGTTATGGATCAGTTGGGCTTAGATAAAAGCTGTTGAAAACCTTTACCCCGCTTGGATTTGGTTAATACTTGGTTTATTGGCTGCGCACCATTGGATAGTACGTCACCATACTTTAAAACCGGTTCCCACCATTTTTTTCAGCATGACTTTTGATGAAAAACGGACTTTTTTGTTTTTCATGTTATGGATCAGTTGGGCTTAGATAAAAGCTGTTGAAACCCTTTACCCCGCTTGGATTTGGTTAATACTTGGTTTATTGGCTGCGCACCATTGGATAGTACGTCACCATACTTTAAAACCGGTTCCCACCATTTTTTTCAGCATGACTTTTGATGAAAAACGGACTTTTTTGTTTTTCATGTTATGGATCAGTTGGGCTTAGATAAAAGCTGTTGAAACCCTTTACTCCGCTTGGATTTGATTAATACTTGGTTTATTGGCTGCGCACCATTGGATAGTACGTCACCATACTTTAAAACCGGTTCCCACCATTTTTTTCAGCATGACTTTTGATGAAAAAACGGCCTTTTTTGTTTTTCATGTTATGGATCAGTTGGGCTTAGATAAAAGCTGTTGAAACCCTTTACCCCGCTTGGATTTGGTTAATACTTGGTTTATTGGCTGCGCACCATTGGATAGTACGTCACCATACTTTAAAAACCGGTTCCCACCATTTTTTTCAGCATGACTTTTGATGAAAAACGGACTTTTTTGTTTTTCATGTGATGGATCAGATGGGCTTAGATAAAAGCTGTTGAAACCCTTTACCCAGCTTGGATTTGGTTAATACTTGGTTTATTGGCTGCGCACCATTGGATAGTACGTCACCATACTTTAAAACCGGTTCCCACCATTTTTTTTCAGCATGACTTTTGATGAAAAACGGACTTTTTTGTTTTTCATGTTATGGATCAGTTGGGCTTAGATAAAAGCTGCTGAAACCCTTTACCCCGCTTGGATTTGGTTAATACTTGGTTTATTGGCTGCGCACCATTGGATAGTACGTCACCATACTTTAAAACCGGTTCCCACCATTTTTTTCAGCATGACTTTTGATGAAAAACGGACTTTTTTGTTTTTCATGTTATGGATCAGTTGGGCTTAAATAAAAGCTGTTGAAACCCTTTACCCCGCTTGGATTTGGTTAATACTTGGTTTATTGGCTGCGCACCATTGGATAGTACGTCACCATACTTTAAAACCGGTTCCCACCATTTTTTTCAGCATGACTTTTGATGAAAAAACGGACTTTTTTGTTTTTGATGTTATGGATCAGTTGGGCTTAGATAAAAGCTGTTGAAACCCTTTACCCCGCTTGGATTTGGTTAATACTTGGTTTATTGGCTGCGCACCATTGGATAGTACGTCACCATACTTTAAAACCGGTTCCCACCATTTTTTTCAGCATGACTTTTGATGAAAAACGGACTTTTTTGTTTTTCATGTTATGGATCAGTTGGGCTTAGATAAAAGCTGTTGAAACCCTTTACCCCGCTTGGATTTGGTTAATACTTGGTTTATTGGCTGCGCACCATTGGATAGTACGTCACCATACTTTAAAACCGGTTCCCACCATTTTTTTCAGCATGACTTTTGATGAAAAACGGACTTTTTTGTTTTTCATGTTATGTATCAGTTGGGCTTAGATAAAAGCTGTTGAAAACCTTTACCCCGCTTGGATTTGGTTAATACTTGGTTTATTGGCTGCGCACCATTGGATAGTACGTCACCATACTTTAAAACCGGTTCCCACCATTTTTTTCAGCATGACTTTTGATGAAAAACGGACTTTTTTGTTTTTCATGTTATGGATCAGTTGGGCTTAGATAAAAGCTGTTGAAACCCTTTACCCCGCTTGGATTTGGTTAATACTTGGTTTATTGGCTGCGCACCATTGGATAGTACGTCACCATACTTTAAAACCGGTTCCCACCATTTTTTCAGCATGACTTTTGATGAAAAACGGACTTTTTTGTTTTTCATGTTATGGATCAGTTGGTCTTAGATAAAAGCTGTTGAAACCCTTTACTCCGCTTGGATTTGGTTAATAGTTGGTTTATTGGCTGCGCACCATTGGATAGTACGTCACCATACTTTAAAACCGGTTCCCACCATTTTTTTCAGCATGACTTTTGATGAAAAACGGACTTTTTTGTTTTTCATGTTATGGATCAGTTGGGCTTAGATAAAAGCTGTTGAAACCCTTTACCCCGCTTGGATTTGGTTAATACTTGGTTTATTGGCTGTGCACCATTGGATAGTACGTCACCATACTTTAAAACCGGTTCCCACCATTTTTTTCAGCATGACTTTTGATGAAAAACGGACTTTTTTGTTTTTCATGTTATGGATCAGTTGGGCTTAGATAAAAGCTGTTGAAACCCTTTACCCCGCTTGGATTTGGTTAATACTTGGTTTATTGGCTGCGCACCATTGGATAGTACGTCACCATACTTTAAAACCGGTTCCCACCATTTTTTTCAGCATGACTTTTGATGAAAAACGGACTTTTTTGTTTTTCATGTTATGGATCAGTTGGGCTTAGATAAAAGCTGTTGAAACCCTTTACCCCGCTTGGATTTGGTTAATACTTGGTTTAATGGCTGCGCACCATTGGATAGTACGTCACCATACTTTAAAACCGGTTCCCACCATTTTTTTCAGCATGACTTTTGATGAAAAACGGACTTTTTTGTTTTTCATGTTATGGATCAGTTGGGCTTAGATAAAAGCTGTTGAAACCCTTTACCCCGCTTGGATTTGGTTAATACTTGGTTTATTGGCTGCGCACCATTAGATAGTACGTCACCATACTTTAAAACCGGTTCCCACCATTTTTTTCAGCATGACTTTTGATGAAAAACGGACTTTTTTGTTTTTCATGTTATGGATCAGTTGGGCTTAGATAAAAGCTGTTGAAACCCTTTACCCCGCTTGGATTTGGTTAATACTTGGTTTATTGGCTGCGCACCATTGGATAGTACGTCACCATACTTTAAAACCGGTTCCCACCATTTTTTTCAGCATGACTTTTGATGAAAAACGGACTTTTTTGTTTTTCATGTTATGGATCAGTTGGGCTTAGATAAAAGCTGTTGAAACCCTTTACCCCGCTTGGATTTGGTTAATACTTGGTTTATTGGATGAGCACCATTGGATAGTACGTCACCATCCTTTAAAACCGGTTCCCACCATTTTTTTCAGCATGAGTTTTGATGAAAAACGGACTTTTTTGTTTTTCATGTTATGGATCAGTTGGGCTTAGATAAAAGCTGTTGAAACCCTTTACCCCGCTTGGATTTGGTTAATACTTGGTTTATTGGCTGCGCACCATTGGATAGTACGTCACCATACTTTAAAACCGGTTCCCACCATTTTTTTCAGCATGACTTTTGATCAAAAACGGACTTTTTTGTTTTTCATGTTATGGATCAGTTGGGCTTAGATAAAAGCTGTTGAAACCCTTTACCCCGCTTGGATTTGGTTAATACTTGGTTTATTGGCTGCGCACCATTGGATAGTACGTCACCATACTTTAAAACCGGTTCCCACCATTTTTTTCAGCATGACTTTTGATGAAAAACGGACTTTTTTGTTTTTCATGTTATGGATCAGTTGGGCTTAGATAAAAGCTGTTGAAACCCTTTACCCCGCTTGGATTTGGTTAATACTTGGTTTATTGGCTGCGCACCATTGGATAGTACGTCACCATACTTTAAAACCGGTTCCCACCATTTTTTTCAGCATGACTTTTGATGAAAAACGGACTTTTTTGTTTTTCATGTTATGGATCAGTTGGGCTTAGATAAAAGCTGTTGAAACCCTTTACCCCGCTTGGATTTGGTTAATACTTGGTTTATTGGCTGCGCACCATTGGATAGTATGTCACCATACTTTAAAACCGGTTCCCACCATTTTTTTCAGCATGACTTTTGATGAAAAACGGACTTTTTTGTTTTTCATGTTATGGATCAGTTGGGCTTAGATAAAAGCTGTTGAAACCCTTTACCCCGCTTGGATTTGGTTAATACTTGGTTTATTGGCTGCGCACCATTGGATAGTACGTCACCATACTTTAAAACCGGTTCCCACCATTTTTTTCAGCATGACTTTTGATGAAAAACGGACTTTTTTGTTTTTCATGTTATGGATCAGTTGGGCTTAGATAAAAGCTGTTGAAACCCTTTACCCCGCTTGGATTTGGTTAATACTTGGTTTATTGGCTGCGCACCATTGGATAGTACGTCACCATACTTTAAAACCGGTTCCCACCATTTTTTTCAGCATGACTTTTGATGAAAAACGGACTTTTTTGTTTTTCATGTTATGGATCAGTTGGGCTTAGATAAAAGCTGTTGAAACCCTTTACCCCGCTTGGATTTGGTTAATACTTGGTTTATTGGCTGCGCACCATTGGATAGTACGTCACCATACTTTAAAACCGGTTCCCACCATTTTTTTCAGCATGACTTTTGATGAAAAACGGACTTTTTTGTTTTTCATGTTATGGATCAGTTGGGCTTAGATAAAAGCTGTTGAAACCCTTTACCCCGCTTGTATTTGGTTAATACTTGGTTTATTGGCTGCGCACCATTGGATAGTACGTCACCATACTTTAAAACCGGTTCCCACCATTTTTTTCAGCATGACTTTTGATGAAAAACGGACTTTTTTGTTTTTCATGTTATGGATCAGTTGGGCTTAGATAAAAGCTGTTGAAACCCAGCAGCAGAGAGGGTGAACCTCACAACTTTCCGAGCGTCGATTCGATGATCTAAGGCTTCCACCAAATAGTAAAAAAATGGCGTCTATTCGATACAATAAGATTTCCTTATATACGCCATTGTCGTTGTCATTCACCCTCTCTGCTGCTGGAATTTTCAGTTCTGGGTTAATAATTCTTTTACGAGTTCAACCAAATATTTGATCGAGTCCTTAGGACGAAAATCCTTTGAAATTGCAAAGCAATTTAGGACTTTATAAACAAACTAATCGCTAACACCTCTTCTTGTAAATCAATCAGATTATTTGACTGGTCGGTGAGTTTGAAATTAATTCTCGTTAACGAATTATTATGGCATCGCATGTAGACAGGATTAATTGGGTTTTCAATAATTAGGAATCCTGGAGGAGCTGTTGGTGCAAATGAATAAAGAATATATCCCTGCTGAGCTTGATTTGATTGTTCTAGATTAATTTGATAGCTTCCTTCGATAACATCACATACTAAATTAAGCGCAATCACTGAGGATATATTCACGTTGAACGGAGCGATATGCCTACCACCGCCATCTGGGTCATTATTATATTTGAGGAGGACAGATGGATCTTGTTTTTGTAGCGCCTTGATATCGGTTTTAACAATTCTTGCTAGTTCATCAGCTTTGTACCCGGGAAACTTGAAATTACGCAGATTGTCCTCTGTGATATTGTAATCGGTTAGGAATCGTTGTTTATTGTCGCTGTTGTCATTAATTATTGTTTGAATAATTAGTTCATAGATATATTCCATGTCCGATATAAGTTGATTTATTATTTCAACATGTTTTTGCGATTTTGTTTTCCGTAGTTGTTCTAGTTGTGTTTCATATAATTGTTTAATTTCATTAAAATAACCACGGACGTCAGTTAGCGTAAATGAAATAGTAACAGATGAGTCGGTTGTTCTTTTAATGATAAAATCCCATTGCAATGTGTCTTTGTTGGTAAATATAAATCTATCGGCGATTCTTCCTTTTCTTATATCAGATAAATTATCTCGATAACTGGGATTGATTTCATGATATGATTGTACGTCCGTGGTTAAGTCGGTGGCGGATTTTTCCGGTGGTTTTTCAGGCCATCCTAACACTGTTCTTAACGAGCTGTTATATATATCTACAATGTATCCCTCTGTGCTTATTTCGATCGACGACGAGAGCGTCGGTTGATGAAGATTAATAGCTATTTTTGATTCTTTTCCAGTGATTGATTTTATTCTACGCTGAATTTCAGCATTGATTTGCTTAATTTGGTACGACCCAGTTGGTAACGAAACAGTTTCCCACTCTGGAGTACCATCGGGTTTATTCTTATACGAGAACACCAGTGCGTTATTGGGTTGCTGACCACCAAATGCAACCGATCTGATATTAGGCCAGCTATGATATACTCGTAATTTTGCCAGCGCGATCTCACGCACTGGAATCGGAGAAGGGAAGTTCACACTAAATTCAGGACTCGTTGATGTTATTGATATCATGCTTGTTTGTACTGGGTTCGTGTTCTCCACTATTTGTTGAAGTAATTCCATCGGTGTTGTCATTGTTATTATACTCATGATTTATTTCTAATTTTGGTATCGAGGAATCATAAATACTGACCATCACTGAGAACTCACAATCTGGTATGGTTGAGATTATTGAGATCATTTTGGTTTTTTTTGGGTTTGTGTTTTCTGATTCCATCGGTGTTGTCATTGTTATTATATTCATGTTGTTGCTCTAATTTTGATATCGCTGAATCAAAAATACTGACCATCGCTGAGAATTCACTATCTGATATAATTGTATTATCGAGTGACGATGATATCATCAATGATAATTGCGAATATGCGGTTGATGCAATATGAAATTGAAGTAAGTAATTCTGCAGTTTACTCTGGCTGCATGATGATATCTTTTTTGCTATCCCGGTTGATATACCCCCGATTGTAGCCACCGCAGAAATGCAAATTGGAACTACGACCGGGGCAATCATTATAACCGATGCAAGTATTATTCCGGCGCCAGCGAGAACGCTTGACACCGAGTACATAGTAATATCAATTGCGGTGATTCTTCGTCGGTATTTTTTTATTTTTATTTGATACTCCTCGGCGAGGGTTTTGAGTCTAGTCTGAAATTCTCTGACCTGATCATAGCGACATTGCGTTGATGAAATCATTTTTATTTTAAAAACACTAGTGTTTTCAATTATTTGTCATCGTTAGCGGGAATTGCTAGTACTTCAGCCGGAAAAATGATATACGAGTTCTAAACACCAGTGTATTGTTGATCTATTTGTACTATCAACCGCGACAATCTCAAATTCTTCTTTACCATTGATAATTACTGTCGCGGTGCCACCAAAGTAGGTTTTACCTTTCACGATGATATCAAATTGCTTGGTAGAGACTAACGTTATCCTGTAGATACCACTGGACCCCTCCCCGATATCGATTGGCAATCTAACACTAGATTCTTTTACCCAATCAAAGGTCCCATAATCGACCGTATACACGATATTTTCAATGCTTCCGTGTGGATGCGGAATCTTTACCTTTTCAAAGGTTTCTTTTAGTTTAAGAATATCATTATACATTTCGAGGTAATTTGTCTTGATTTCGTTAGTATTTATCGTCCTCAACCTCTCTTTGTTAAAAAAGAACGAAATCAAAAGGTATTTAAATTCATCGAGTTCTTTTAGTTTAAGAATATCATTATACATTTCGAGATAGTTTACACGGACTTCGGTGTCAAGCATCATCCTCCCCGCCTTCTTGTTAAAAAAGAATGAAATCAGAAGGTTTGTGATTACAAGCTGTGTTTGGTCTTTAATATGCCGGTCGATGTTAGAAAATTTTGTCGTGATATCTTGGGGTTTACTACCCTCAAAGAACTTATTAACAATTTCGCTGGTGAGCTTTTGTTCCTCAATAGCGCTTTTAATTTCCGCGAGGGTTGGGCCTGTCAACGATGTGGTTTCGGATTCGCGTGTTCTCCCTAAAAATTTATCAACGATGGTATTAAGTGTTGTTTGTCTCACCATAAACCTAATAATATCGTTGAGAGTCATCGTAGATGTAGCCGGGACACCAAAGAAATTATTAGCGACGTAGGCATTGTGAGTATGCCTGATAATAAACTCGCTGATTTCAGCGAGAGTCGAGTCTGCCACAGGTGGGGATCCAAAAAACCTAACAATGACGTCGTTAATGGGTTTTTGATCTTCAATTAGTTTAAAAATCTCGAGATAATTTGCCTTGATTTCTGAAGCAGTCATCATCCTTCCAGCTTCCTTGTTAGCGAAGAATGAATTCAACAAGTCTTTAATTTCAGCGAGAGTCATGCCAACCACAAGCGGGTTTCCAAAGAATTTATGTACGACATTTTTGCGAAAATTATTATAACCTCGTATAAGATCATTCAGCTCACGTTCGTTGGTAGCAATCGCGTCGGTGATCGTAGAAATAAGATTACCAGGTTTAAGTTGTCCACCGTTGGAATAAAGCGCAATAGAGTTTTCAGCGGCATCGCTCTGCCGTATCAAAATGTCATTCACGGATATATTACTGCTTTTCAATTTACCCTGTTTGTCTTGAAATACAACTAATTCGTTCGGGTCAACATCTATTAAATTTAACATCTCAGCGATTTCATCTTCAATTATTTTTTTTACATCCTCGATAGAACCCGCAGACGTTTCCTCGGTGGGTTCCAACATTGACAGAGATTGTCCCCAAATATCGATCATTATTGTTATCGTAACTTGTGTTTTCAATTTATTGATCCTTGTAATTTCCCACTCGTGTATTCGTTTACAACCAGATGAGGTGGTTTCCACGGAGATCCAAAGGATTTTAATGAAATCTCCGCGAGGACATTTAATACTTCACGGCCGCATATCGGTGGATCATTTAATTGTTGTGTTGGCAGCGTGGAATAAAAAATCGGAAACTCTTTGAGTTTCATCGAAGAATTTATATACCGCATAAACTCGCTTGGTGGAGCTAACCCATATGAATCGAAATAGACAATTCCACGTGGATCAATCGCGTATGCAACCCAGTGAATTCCCGATCCGCTGCTGTTATCAAGATTGATGATACCGGTTTCAACGTTATTTGGTTTTCTTGGTAATTGATCTCTCATAAAAACCCCTCTGAAGTTTTTTATCGCTAGTTTTTTAGCAGCATCAATTAAATCAAAATTGGACATAGGAACCATAGGTTCGGAAATCGAAGATTTTTTAATTAATAAACCGTTCCTGGTATTCTTCTTAGACCCGATCCGTTCACGGATTTCCCGCTGTACCATGAATACGGGGTTCCTGGTAGGTACAACCCCTTTCCCTTTTTTTTATATCCTTTCCCAGTTGCCTTTTTCAACGCCATCCCTGCCGCGGTACCAACGGCTCCCAACGCTGCCGCTTTGGCCACCGCTGGGGCAGCCGCTGAAATCAATGCTGGTATTGCGGCTAACAATGGAAATATACCACCTGATTTTATCATGTTCGCGACTGCGGCTTTTGAAAATTCTATTTGAACTCCTCGCTTATTTTTCATTGCATCATTAAAATGTTTTATTTGACGATCCGTTAATGATATTTTATGTGTACCGCCAGACATCTGCGCTGGTTTTAACGTTATTGTGGTTCCACATTCTTTAGCGGATTTTGATCGCAATTTCTTGACCTGACCATCAGTCAGCTTGACACTAACAACACTATATGTCATTTTATTGTAAAACACATTTATGCTTTCAATTGATCTAATTGTGAAAATCGTTTACGATTTCAATCATAGATTTTCCACTGGTGCATCAACGATTCTCATTCGTCCGCCAGCCCCTTCTAACAACATTGATTTGTCGCTGAGAATAACAGCAACCGCTCTATAATCAACACCACCAGGATCTATACGAGCCCTAAAATGTATGTCAACAACGGATTGCCTTGTTAAATCAAGATGTTCCAGTGAAAAGTAATAAATTGGATACAAGTTCTTAAAATCGAGTTGCGATATTTGCAAACCGGTATCAACATTTTGATCACGACCCATATATGATAGCATCCGATGATACACACGTGCTATTTGGTTGTTTCCGTAATTAAGCTGTATATCCTCAGATGGTTCTTGTTGTCCGTTTATTCTCAGTGAAACCTCACTTACCCCTAACCGATCAAATATCATATGACTGCGTTCTTGGGAACCTAATCGATTCCGATTCTGCAGCGCTATAAATATATGACGTGGAGCTGAAACGCCTTGTTTTGATGCCAGGTGCCATGTAAATGTACCATTAACATTATCCTCTTTAGCATCAGTCGTTGTTGTTAGCCAACTTAGCAATGATTTACCACCTGTTTCCATAAATGAAAGTAGCCGCTCTTCCGTGGTAATTGATGGAGTCATTACTGGCATCCATAATACTATTTTACTCAAAACGACTTTACCATCAGCGGCACCAGTACGCCAAATTGCATCATTGTCATTGCCTTTTCGCACTAACGCGATTGTGTGTTTGGCTCCATAGATGACTTTTCTGACATTTCTGCAGAATCCAAATATATGATGGAGTGGAATCGCACATGAAAAATATCGCTGCTGTTCTTGCAATGCTAATTTTCGTGTTGCAAATCCTAAATTGAAATTACCATTAACGCCTCCAAGAATATCAAACTCAGCTCCAGGTCTAGCTCGACGTTCTGGATTAGTTGCTTCTCGTTGATTATCAACTGAAGTGTCTTGCGGTGTTAACACTTTAATGTATTGAAGGTGGTCAGCGTTATCAGAGGTATCCTTTGCAAACATCATAGATGGACCAGCCGATCTTGAATAATCATCGGAGTATCTTGCTAGTCCGATTATTGTTGTTGCAACATCAACCTCGCGGTCTATTGATTCAATTTCTTTTCCATCAATGAGATATCTTGCACTTTCAAATAACGCCATTATACCATTGTTGACGAAACCAACTCGGATATTTAGATCATTTGCATATGGGGTATCAGCTGCAACATTTGTTACAAGTTTTCCTTCTACTTCAATAAATGCTTCACATGGCAAAAAGTATTTACTGGTATCTTGAACTTGAAGTTCAATTCGCGATCGTAGGTCGGGTTGTATTGCATGATAGGAATAGTATTGATAATCGCGGACGGAATCATCTTTGCGCACTGGGGCTTCCATATCTAACGCGGGATCAGCTGTTCGTTTAAACATTTATAACATTACTAGCGTTTTCAATTGGTGAATTGCAAAGCAATAATCATCGTCGTTGAAAATTCTTCGAATTTCTTTTTTGTTTCAAACCACTTCCTGCTATCGCGTTCATGATAGCGCTATCTGTTACCGGTGGTGACGAAGTCAATTGCGCTAGTTTTTCTTCCACTGCGTTATTTATTGCTTTGCTGATTTTTGCAGGCATCACTGTAGTTGATGGCAGCACTAATGACGAAGTCATTCCTGGTTTCACCACTAACGAAGTCATTCCTGGTTTCTTTCGCACCAATGATGCTATTTTATCTTTCGCGGCAGAAAATGCCTTTCCGGCAAGATTTCCAACGAAATTGATTCCCTTATCACGAATAGCATCAATGGCTTTCATTGATAATTGTTTAGCTAACGGCGCCACCTTGGGAGCCATTCTTGTAAATAACCCCGCAATGGTATTGCCGAAACCATCTCCGTAATATGCTCTATAAACAGGCAATCGTGAGTTCACCACGTAGACGCTTACTGGTTTATCATGATTGTAGTGTATAATCATCTTGTTATAAAACTAGTAGTTTTTCAATTAATGATCAATCGCTTACATCCATTGGATTTTCATCATCAATGACGTTGTCATCGTTGTGATTTTCAACTAATTCAGCAATAAGTTCTCGATATACATCAATGTCCATGATACCGCCGGAAAATAATCGTCTACAGATATCAGCTGCTTCATTAATTACTTCCGGTGAATTATTTCCGGCTCGTTTCCCTCCGATGAGAACCTCTAACCGTGATATATCACTGAGAATGTTACCAGGGCATGTCACGGTAGAGTCAAAGACTCCAGCGTTGAAATCATTTGAATTTTTAATCGAATATCCTTTTCCGCTTGTTTTCTCAGTTGTACCAGTTTCGTCATACTCTTCAATTCCCTTTCTAAATTCTTTATATCCCAATTCTCTTTTATTTAAACGGCCAATCCCCTTATTCGTTTTATACAACCAATCAACCCATTCATCTCGGCTTATTCTACTGTTTTTATACTCGTCTTTTAAAAAGTCCTTTCTAGAATGAAAACTTTGGGCGGCAAAATTACCAAAAATCTTATAATGTTCGGGTTTTATTAATTGAGGTCGTTTGATTTCTGCTATAGCTCCTTCGGTGAGTTTGTCTATAAAGGAAACACCTCTTGGGGTGACGACATCAACAGGTTGTGGTTCAGGTGTGGAAACTCTTTGAGTTTCAGGTGCAGAATCATCAATATCAGCTAGTCGTTCATACTCGCGTTGAGTTTTTATATCACTGGATAGCTGTTGTATTCCTGCGCGTGTTTGTCCGGTCTCTGCTGCTATCTTTTCAAGCACACCAAGAACAGGCACTTCTCGTCGCTTGCCTTCCTTAGGAATATCTCCGTATATTGCTCGTTCAGTTGCTGTTTTCACATCTTTGGTCGCACTTGTTATCGGAGTAAACAGTTGTTCACTTGACACAGAAAAGTCAGTCTGCGCTTGTTGTCGTTGTTGAAGTTTCTCGCGAAGTCTGTCTCGAACCGGTATAAACTTTTTAATTGCTGCTAGCCGCTCTCGGGCTAATTTAGTTGTAAGTGATTCACCTACCATATATTGTTTGTGAACTAAATTTTCAAATGTAAAACCCTTTGGGTTTCCATCACAATTAAATAACTTAGTTATTAAATAACTTAGTTATTAAATAATGTACCATCAAGCTAACGTATCCATCTTCAACAGGGTTAAACTGTACGACGCTATCCGTGAATGTTTCAGAAATAACATCGCTGGGGGTTTCAGAATTGTAATATCTGAGAACGGCGATGAACGATTTGTGTTAACGACGCGGCAACAAGAACAACTACGTGAAAATGGAGGCGTCGCGGTGATTACTTGCTACTACGACCAGATCATCCATTATGCACATAACTGCATGGGCAAGTCCAGACTGCTGAGTATCCTTTCAGGAGAAAATCCTATGTAAGTGTTACAAAAAACGCTAAAAAAAAATTTATTTTTAATAAAAATTACTGAAAGCCTATTTTATAGTAACGCTCACGTGGTTAAGATACGGGTTTTTCCTCGTTTAACATTTTTCTAAGATCACGAACCTTAGAACTAATTTCAGCTCGTTTTTGATACTCTTGGCCGAGCTTTTGACGTATTGCTTCAACGGTGCTAAATAGCGTTATGAATACATTAATGTCGTTACCATACAAACAAGCATTGATGGATTTTTGAATTCCTTTCACGAGCCTGTACATCTTGGGTAAAACATAACGACCCTTACTACACTGATACTCAATGTCTTCATATTCCGAGGCAATCTTGTCAGCGTCAAGATCTTCAGATAATAATACCCCTTTATTATTTAAATTTGAGATTTCAGCAATTATAGCATTTACATCATTGATATCCATTATTTATAGTTTTATATAAATATAGTATACTGTATCTCTAATTATTAAAAAAAAAAAAAAACAAAAACACTCATTTGGCAATCTCGCTGGCGCCCTATGACGTCAGAGAGACCCAGAGGTTTACGACAACACATCTTTGGAACTCCTTGGTTGCCTTCGCATCCAAGTAAGCCCAAGGGAACCCGAAACATACATCTCCGGCGGGAGGCCTAAGGTGGCAAACGCCATCTTAGACCGCCCAGAAGATATGCTTGGGGTGACGTCACAACATGGACGGCACAATGCCATATATATCTCCGCTCGAGTGTTGCGGCAAATTTTAGGCATAACATGTACTTAATTAAGGATGGATTATAATTCAATGGAACGATGATGGTAATGATGTGGGCGTGGTAAACCAAACCAACATGGCAACCCATGAAATCGAATTCATGGTTGCATGAGTTGGAAAAAAACACCAACCCACGCTACCGAGAATGCGATAGCATGAGTTACAATGTTGGTTTGGCTGAGGGGGATCGCCCCCCCCAATTAATAGAAAAAAACATCTTCCGTTTCGCCATCAAATAATGTATCTGCTATGGGGACCGAACACGTAGTTGATAGATCTATGTTTACAAGACAAACACGATATACCATTACACCACGGAGCTGTCATACAGAATAGAGATTTTTTAATATATATATATCTTCTGATATACTTAACAATAAGAGATTTTTAAAACAGACAATTTTATGCTGCAACATTTTAGTTGTTAAATAAAACAGCGTTTTATATACTCTGTTATAATTCTCTAGATAAAATACATTCATAAAGAGCTGTATACAAGGAATTTTAACCACGCCCACCTACTTCAATGAATAGGAAACACTCGCGTTCCGGCTGAGCGAACATAGGTAATGCGTAGATTATAAAGAACGTCTGTACTGAAAAGAACGAGTTAGCTGTCTGCTTTACTGCTAGTCCACCCACCCCCACACATGAGATATGTAGATAAATAAAAAATTTTGTACTGAAAAGAACGAGTTAGCTTAAATAAATAATACAGTTTTAGCCCACAAGCGACAATAAAAAGTTTTATTCTCTATCGATCTCCATTACAGTCACGTGGGCACGCCTAGTCAAGTACAGGTAATATAGCAGGCGACAAATTCCTTTGACGTCATAATACAAGGGAACTTATTAGGTAGAGTGTTTTGAGTGGTTGGATTTGTCCATGGGGATTTATCTCCCTTGAATCGTTTCAGGTGTATACGAATCTTACTTTATGACCATTTTTTTTAGACAGAGATGTTTTAATTAAATTTTGTGCAACAAATCGAATTGAAGGCACGCAAATGTCAAAGTATCTACTGGCTTCGTTTATCGAATGAAAGATTCTCTCCTCGCTGGTTTCTAAATCAAACGATTTAACTCCCCTAGGACGTTTTGCATATTTGCCTGTTCCACCTAATTTTGCATTCAGACTTTGTGAGACGGCTTGAAGATTCTCAAGACAATTATCAGTCTTCACGCCATTTATATGATCAATCACAAATCCGTCTTCGATTAATCCGTTATGACATTCAAAAATAATTCTGTGACAAAGATATGTTTTATTTCTAGCACTAAACAACAAATAACCCATATTATTCAGATATCCAACCGTTTTTTTTAGTCTGCGGTGCCTGACAACACCATCACTGGAGGCTTCGTAATTAACAAGCACTGGATGAGGTCTGAAATCTTGGCTCATTTGTATAATAATACTATTTGTCTAATTTATTATAAACCTCTTGATATAATCTTGCGGGGTTTTGATGATTTTGTCCTTGATTTTATCAAGGACGGAGTCATTGATTCGTTTGTCATAATAGCGTTTTAGTTCCCTGTATCGTTTACCCCCACAAGCAAGACACAACTGCGATTTTCCTCTAACGCCCACCCCACATTGGAGGCATGGGAGAGGACCTTTTGAACCGTTTCTCACACTTTGCATATGATACCCACAGAATTCGCTTCTGCATGATTTGTTACACGGGGTTGTTGATCCAATCATAAGCCACTTGCAGTGATTCATTATACTATATTTTTCTATTTAAATACTTGTTTTAATTATAACATGGAGGAGTTCCAAAGATTATCGAAAATTAAGCCCTGGAAAAATACTAAATTCAATCTTGCTAGGGAGTTCCAAAGATTATCGAAAATTAAGCCCTGGAAAAATACTAAATTCAATCTTGATAGGGAGTTCCAAAGATTATCGAAAATTAAGCCCTGGAAAAATACTAAATTCAATCTTGATAGAGTCTCTAATACACCAAAACGTCTAATCGGTGATAGAACTATACTGGGTAAAATCAGGGAGTGTTTTAATGAATTCTACCGAGACGGTGCAGCATACTGTTGGTCGACATTTCGAATTATCAACAACATCGAAGATGTCGGTGTCAATGTACCCATCATCGATGCTACTATGAACGATAAAAGAGCAGCTGAGATAATTTCACACCTTGGCGTAAAATCCAAAGGTGGAAATCCAAAGGTGGAAATCCAAAAGATTTCAAGCAAAGCAATTCCCAAACAAAGCAATTCCCATGAGAAATCCAAAGGTGGAAATCCAAAGGTGGAAATCCAAAAGATTTCAAGCAAAGCAATTCCCAAACAAAGCAATTCCCAACAAAAGTATTTTTTCAGAATAAAATTCATTATCGAAGTCGAAGGCAAATGGATTATCAGGGATAAATTTGAACCAATCCTCAAGGATAAAAAAACTGTCATTGTAAGTAGAGATTCCAAACCAGGAATTCTAACTGGAATTGACAAACCATACTACGAGAGATCTTATCCCGTAACAGCAATCGTTTATGGGATATATCCGTTAAATGATAAACCCGATATTCCAAAACTAGCTCCTATGAAATATTCACCATTGACTTCGTTAAGGCTCAATTGTGTAGCAACACGGGTAATGGAACACTTCACAAATGCATCCCGAGGAAATAAACTAACTGATCTGCGACGTAGGAAAATAACAGAATGGGAACTGACAGTGAAACAGCACGGTGCAAAGATTTCTGATATAGCTAAATTAGAGACATTATTAAAATTCCCAATATCAGTAACGACAATAACCGGGGAAGTATTACACGAACCGAAATATAGATTACAAGGAGCACCAATACAAATTATTGATCATAACGAACACGCGTGGACACCTGCGGTAACAATATTTCCACGAGAACGAATCGTGAGATATATCCCCCCGGAATTTTCCGGGGATGTTTTCTATGAAGAGAAATTATTTGATGCTATTCATGCGTTGTGTAAAGAGGACCCTGTGTCAGTGTGGTTACTTAGCAGTGCTGGTTCCGAATCAGGATTCGATCAATTTGTAAGACCAAATGGTGAATTATATCGCGTTGAAGAATTAGATAACAGAATGAGAAAAATCGCTAATGATTTTTCACCAGAGAGTTTCCATGAAAAACTACTCACGGATAGTTTTACTATTTCTTCAGTGGTAGCTCACTTCGCAAGAGAAAAAAACTCCTGGCGTCCAACACGAAGTGATTTTCTCGAGGACGTTAAATTGAGTTGCATCGAATTTGGTCATGGAGGACTGTGGAATACAAAATACCATCGTGACGGTATGATTTCAATTGATATATCCGCGTGTTATCCTGGAAGTTTTCTCGGGTATGGAGAATGTAGTAACTATTTTAAACGATTTGGACACCCCACGCATGAAATGACTCGTGTTGCGATTAATGGACCATTACCTGATTTTGATTTAACCGGATTCGCTCGTGTGATATCATTTGAACTCGCTACAGGGTTACATCCGTGTAGTTATGTTTGGCTCGGTAGACACCTATCTGAAAAGGCCTGGATGCCAATAGTGTTACTACGATATATGATTGATTGTGGCATGCTGATATCGTTGATTGTTTCCGAAGCTATTATATGCTATCGAGCTCAGAAAGAAGTTTGGCTACCACAACCCGATCTAGATCGTATAATTAGCGAATTGCGAAAACAATTCCCTGATTTCAATGAAGAAGAAATCATAAATTGGTCTAAGAAGTTATTTGAAATTAAAAAAGAACAAGCAAAGGATTTTGGACGAAGAATAATCGGTAAATTTACCCAGGGTGGAAGATACGACAATGCAAAATTTTCCTCGCGGTTGATCATAGACGTCGCTGAATACGATTTTCTTGTAACGGATTTAACGAAACAGGGAAAACTTGTATCCCGTAAGGATGCTTTTCTATCCAATGGTGAGAAATTGGGTACGGTTGTTACCTACTGTGATGGATATAATTCCCAGTACACACATTTGAGAAGTTCTATGCTAGCTTATGCTTCTATCAATTTATTTTCGATGATAAATAGATTTCCTAATACCGCGGTTAGAGTAGCTACTGATTCGATGTATATACACAATAAATACAAATCAGATGTAGCTAAATTCACATCCCAGGAGGAAGCGTGGGGATGTTGGAGATTTAAAAAGGAGACGCTACATGAGTATTGTGAATCGGCAGATGTTACCATGGATGAAAAGTACTTAAAATGTGATGAGATTCAATCAGAATTTTCTAATGCACCACCGGTATCTGATCCAATATGTAGATACAAGACAGTTTATTTAAACGGTTGTGGTGGGTCAGGAAAGACAACTCGTGCAATTGAATTATATCGTCGGAAAAATCCTACGGATTTCACAAACATGATTGTGTTAACACCGACTCACAGACTCGCCAGAGAGATGATACAGCGAGGGGTAAATGCCTGTACTTATCATAGTTTCTTTCGATGGAAAGGCGATGAATGGACCCCTGATCGAATGGGTGATAAATTCATTCCTGAAATCATAATTTGGGATGAAATATGCACGGTATCGTTGAGAGTATTACAAACATTTCTCGAGTGGTTGTTAAACAAAAACACAAATGTCGTCATGTGCGGTGATCACGGCCAACCACCACCATTTGTCGGTGGATCTCCACATGAATGGCTAAAGGGTTCTGTAGACTATTATGAAGAAATTAATACCGACCATAGATCACTTGATGAACAATTACGCGAGTTCAAAGCACTGATTAGATTACAACCGGATAAAATCCAATGCGAAATAGCGCGTGAAATAATTTCAGAAACTCCCATGAATGATTTCTGGGAAACGTGGAGACCAAATGATTTGATAGTAGCAAGTAGAAAAATAGTCAGAGACACACTTCAGATGAAGTTATTTGAAACGCATAAAGAAAAATTTGCAACACTTCCAGTACCGTTGTGTTATAGGCCTTCGGATACACGAAAGCAGAATATTGAAGTTGATATTCCAGGGAAGAGTGAAAAGCAGATTCTCGTGTTAAATGATATTGTGCTGGTTGATATCAGCGTCGTCGAAAATGCATTGCGTGCTAATAAATCCCCATGGACGCTAGGATACGCAGCGACGATACATTCTTCACAGGGATTAACTATATCAGATACAATTGTTTGGATGGTAGATAATCGCATCGAATGGTCGAATTTAGTCTATCTCGCAGTATCCAGAGTACGAAGAATAAATCAGCTTCGAAGAGTTGTCGTTGGCGAAGCCAGTGGCGATGATAATGACACAACAATAAGTGATATTGATGTTAGCATCATTAATAAAAAAACTCTCCGGTTACAAACAACAGGACAAAAAAAACAACGAGAATTTGATATTGATGCTGAATTAATAATTACGCTGAAACAACAACAGAATAATCACTGCGCGAGTTGCAATTGTATAATGCGTTGGCAGTATTCGGATAAAGATCCTCGCCAATTCACCGTAGACAGAAAAAATAACAGTCTCGGTCATGTCAGAAATAATGTGATGTTGACTTGTCTTGAGTGCAATAGACGCAACGGTGCTAGTTAAGACCATGCGGTGGCAATTGAGTATCCTCGGGAATTACCTGTAGTTGTTGTCGAGTAAAACCCCGCTGAGGGGCAGTTGAATCCAGTTTATAGACTGGAGGTCTACCAGTTGATCGTGTTATACTAGATATCTTGTGTGCAGTGACGCTCCAAATAGGATCGGTAGCCCTTTTTCTGCCACCTTCAAGCTCTCCTGGTTCGTATAAGTACCTCACAATGACATTACTACCAAGAATTGGTTCGGAAACGCTAGCTTTTCTAGAAAAATCTTTTTGTGGTTGTACGGGTATAGACTTCTTTTTAATAGCGTTCCTAGGTTTCATGTTGATTGTTCTAGTGATCTCATTATTCAGTGCGGTAATCACAGCTGGTAACCTTTTGACCCATTCACGGGATCGCTTTTCTTGAATGAATTCTTTTGCGTATTGATATCCAAATAACCGCTCAGCAATCGTCCGATTAAATCGTTCGACAATGGCCTGATCGCGATGTAGCGCAGTATGCCCTCGTCGTATGGTGACATTATGATTTTTCATTGTAGATAGAACCGCACCCTGAAATTCCTTTCCAGGATCAACCTGCAATAGATTTGGCCAGTGCAGAGGACCTCGTCGATAAATCCTTTCAAATGCAGAAGCAACTTCAGTGGCTGATTTTGTTTTTAACGGTTCTGCTTCCTTGCATCGACTTGCAATATCAACTACGGTTAACGCATATTTGTAACCACGATCATGTGGCAAAAATAATATATCAGCCTGATGAACTTCATTAGGAGCAGTCACATCAAAATGCGAGAATTGAATTTGTTTAGGCGGTGGTAGATAAATTTGCCATAGTGCCTGTTTGGATAACCAATCCTCCGCTGTAGTTTTTTTCACTTTTGCAGCGCTAGCGAGTTTATGGACTGCTGATTTACCCCTCCAGTATCCTCTTGGGGAATAATAAATTGATTCCATATTAAAATCCTAGCATTTTCAATTACCAGCACCCATCATCAATTTGCCTTTCATAGCTGATTTTACCAACCACGAAGCCAACTTTTCTTTAAAAGATTTATCAGGAATAGCATTTAACGCATGAATTAATTTCACATCCGCGAGATGCCTGTTTTGCAGATTGCTGCTTTTATATGCAACATCATGAGCATGACACGCCTTATCAATAGCGTTTATCGGATACTCGCCGGATCGAGGTTGATTTTGATCATCAAGTCTGATATCTAATCGTGTTCCGGGACCACAGTAGCTATATCCTGGAAGGTGCTTTTCTCCGGGGTACTTTGCCCATGGGGTTCCAGGGAGCTTTGCCAATTTGGCTGCGATATCACCTCCTCGTTTTTTTTTAAAACTCTATCCGTGCAATTATAATCGGGCCATCTGGATCCGGCAAGACTCAATTGTTGCTCAATTTAATAATGAGATGTATGAAGTGGGATAAGTTGTATTTAATTGCTCCTAGCGTAGATGATCAACGATGCTATGAAGTGTTAAAGGATTTTAACGAGAATGCATCAGAAATTAAAGGTGAGAATACCATTGATTTTATAACTGATATTGACGAGGCGCCATCCGTGGATGACCTTGATGGGAGCATTAACAATTTAGTCGTATACGACGATGTGATGTTAGACAATCAAAAAAACCCAGCTAGAATATTTTCCAGAGGCAGGCATAAAAACACTGACGTGATATATGTCACTCAACGATACACTCAGATTCCAAAAGTGATTAGAGACAACTGTAACTTACTGTGTGTATTTAACGGCGTTGATATTCATACGCTTCGAAATATTTGGCAGACATGGTGCTCTGATATGGACTTCAATCAATTTAAAAATTTCTTTAGTAACGCTCAGTCGACTCCGCACGGATTTATAACAATAAATTTACATGATCCTCGGACACGATATCGTATCGGACTCGATCAAATATTTGGTTGAACTCGTGAAAGAATTATTAACCCAGAACTGAAAATTCCAGCAGCAGAGAGGGTGAATGACAACGACAATGGCGTATATAAGGAAATCTTATTTTATCGAATAGACGCCATTTTTTTACTATTTGGTGGAAGTCTTAGATCATCGAATCGACGCTCGGAAAGTTGTGAGGTTCACCCTCTCTGCTGCTAACCCTTTACCCCGCTTGGATTTGGTTAATACTTGGTTTATTGGCTGCGCACCATTGGATAGTACGTCACCATACTTTAAAACCGGTTCCCACCATTTTTTTCAGCATGACTTTTGATGAAAAACGGACTTTTTTGTTTTTCATGTTATGGATCAGTTGGGCTTAGATAAAAGCTGTTGAAACCCTTTACCCCGCTTGGATTTGGTTAATACTTGGTTTATTGGCTGCGCACCATTGGATAGTACGTCACCATACTTTAAAACCGGTTCCCACCATTTTTTTCAGCATGACTTTTGATGAAAAACGGACTTTTTTGTTTTTCATGTTATGGATCAGTTGGGCTTAGATATAAGCTGTTGAAACCCTTTACCCCGCTTGGATTTGGTTAATACTTGGTTTATTGGCTGCGCACCATTGGATAGTACGTCACCATACTTTAAAACCGGTTCCCACCATTTTTTTCAGCATGACTTTTGATGAAAAACGGACTTTTTTGTTTTTCATGTTATGGATCAGTTGGGCTTAGATAAAAGCTGTTGAAACCCTTTACCCCGCTTGGATTTGGTTAATACTTGGTTTATTGGCTGCGCACCATTGGATAGTACGTCACCATACTTTAAAACCGGTTCCCACCATTTTTTTCAGCATGACTTTTGATGAAAAACGGACTTTTTTGTTTTTCATGTTATGGATCAGTTGGGCTTAGATAAAAGCTGTTGAAACCCTTTACCCCGCTTGGATTTGGTTAATACTTGGTTTATTGGCTGCGCACCATTGGATAGTACGTCACCATACTTTAAAACCGGTTCCCACCATTTTTTTCAGCATGACTTTTGATGAAAAACGGACTTTTTTGTTTTTCATGTTATGGATCAGTTGGGCTTAGATAAAAGCTGTTGAAACCCTTTACCCCGCTTGGATTTGGTTAATACTTGGTTTATTGGCTGCGCACCATTGGATAGTACGTCACCATACTTTAAAACCGGTTCCCACCATTTTTTTCAGCATGACTTTTGATGAAAAACGGACTTTTTTGTTTTTCATGTTATGGATCAGTTGGGATTAGATAAAAGCTGTTGAAACCCTTTACCCCGCTTGGATTTGGTTAATACTTGGTTTATTGGCTGCGCACCATTGGATAGTACGTCACCATACTTTAAAACCGGTTCCCACCATTTTTTTCAGCATGACTTTTGATGAAAAACGGACTTTTTTGTTTTTCATGTTATGGATCAGTTGGGCTTAGATAAAAGCTGTTGAAACCCTTTACCCCGCTTGGATTTGGTTAATACTTGGTTTATTGGCTGCGCACCATTGGATAGTACGTCACCATACTTTAAAACCGGTTCCCACCATTTTTTTCAGCATGACTTTTGATGAAAAACGGACTTTTTTGTTTTTCATGTTATGGATCAGTTGGGCTTAGATAAAAGCTGTTGAAACCCTTTACCCCGCTTGGATTTGGTTAATACTTGGTTTATTGGCTGCGCACCATTGGATAGTACGTCACCATACTTTAAAACCGGTTCCCACCATTTTTTTCAGCATGACTTTTGATGAAAAACGGACTTTTTGTTTTTCATGTTATGGATCAGTTGGGCTTAGATAAAAGCTGTTGAAACCCTTTACCCCGCTTGGATTTGGTTAATACTTGGTTTATTGGCTGCGCACCATTGGATAGTACGTCACCATACTTTAAAACCGGTTCCCATCATTTTTTTCAGCATGACTTTTGATGAAAAACGGACTTTTTTGTTTTTCATGTTATGGATCAGTTGGGCTTAGATAAAAGCTGTTGAAACCCTTTACCCCCGCTTGGATTTGGTTAATACTTGGTTTATTGGCTGCGCACCATTGGATAGTACGTCACCATACTTTAAAACCGGTTCCCACCATTTTTTTCAGCATGACTTTTGATGAAAAACGGACTTTTTTGTTTTTCATGTTATGGATCAGTTGGGCTTAGATAAAAGCTGTTGAAACCCTTTACCATGCTTGGATTTGGTTAATACTTGGTTTATTGGCTGCGCACCATTGGATAGTACGTCACCATACTTTAAAACCGGTTCCCACCATTTTTTTCAGCATGACTTTTGATGAAAAACGGACTTTTTTGTTTTTCATGTTATGGATCAGTTTGGCTTAGATAAAAGCTGTTGAAACCCTTTACCCCGCTTGGATTTGGTTAATACTTGGTTTATTGGCTGCGCACCATTGGATAGTACGTCACCATACTTTAAAACCGGTTCCCACCATTTTTTTCAGCATGACTTTTGATGAAAAACGGACTTTTTTGTTTTTCATGTTATGGATCAGTTGGGCTTAGATAAAAGCTGTTGAAACCCTTTACCCCCGCTTGGATTTGGTTAATACTTGGTTTATTGGCTGCGCACCATTGGATAGTACGTCACCATACTTTAAAACCGGTTCCCACCATTTTTTTCAGCATGACTTTTGATGAAAAACGGACTTTTTTGTTTTTCATGTTATGGATCAGTTGGGCTTAGATAAAAGCTGTTGAAACCCTTTACCCCGCTTGGATTTGGTTAATACTTGGTTTATTGGCTGCGCACCATTGGATAGTACGTCACCATACTTTAAAACCGGTTCCCACCATTTTTTTCAGCATGACTTTTGATGAAAAACGGACTTTTTTGTTTTTCATGTTATGGATCAGTTGGGCTTAGATAAAAGCTGTTGAAACCCTTTACCCCGCTTGGATTTGGTTAATACTTGGTTTATTGGCTGCGCACCATTGGATAGTACGTCACCATACTTTAAAACCGGTTCCCACCATTTTTTTCAGCATGACTTTTGATGAAAAACGGACTTTTTTGTTTTTCATGTTATGGATCAGTTGGGCTTAGATAAAAGCTGTTGAAACCCTTTACCCCGCTTGGATTTGGTTAATACTTGGTTTATTGGCTGCGCACCATTGGATAGTACGTCACCATACTTTAAAACCGGTTCCCACCATTTTTTTCAGCATGACTTTTGATGAAAAAGGGACTTTTTTGTTTTTCATGTTATGGATCAGTTGGGCTTAGATAAAAGCTGTTGAAACCCTTTACCCCGCTTGGATTTGGTTAATACTTGGTTTATTGGCTGCGCACCATTGGATAGTACGTCACCATACTTTAAAACCGGTTCCCACCATTTTTTTCAGCATGACTTTTGATGAAAAACGGACTTTTTTGTTTTTCATGTTATGGATCAGTTGGGCTTAGATAAAAGCTGTTGAAACCCTTTACCCCGCTTGGATTTGGTTAATACTTGGTTTATTGGCTGCGCACCATTGGATAGTACGTCACCATACTTTAAAACCGGTTCCCACCATTTTTTTCAGCATGACTTTTGATGAAAAACGGACTTTTTTGTTTTTCATGTTATGGATCAGTTGGGCTTAGATAAAAGCTGTTGAAACCCTTTACCCCGCTTGGATTTGGTTAATACTTGGTTTATTGGCTGCGCACCATTGGATAGTACGTCACCATACTTTAAAACCGGTTCCCACCATTTTTTTCAGCATGACTTTTGATGAAAAACGGACTTTTTTGTTTTTCATGTTATGGATCAGTTGGGATTAGATAAAAGCTGTTGAAACCCTTTACCCCCGCTTGGATTTGGTTAATACTTGGTTTATTGGCTGCGCACCATAGGATAGTACGTCACCATACTTTAAAACCGGTTCCCACCATTTTTTTCAGCATGACTTTTGATGAAAAACGGACTTTTTTGTTTTTCATGTTATGGATCAGTTGGGCTTAGATAAAAGCTGTTGAAACCCTTTACCCCGCTTGGATTTGGTTAATACTTGGTTTATTGGCTGCGCACCATTGGATAGTACGTCACCATACTTTAAAACCGGTTCCCACCATTTTTTTCAGCATGACTTTTGATGAAAAACGGACTTTTTTGTTTTTCATGTTATGGATCAGTTGGGCTTAGATAAAAGCTGTTGAAACCCTTTACCCCGCTTGGATTTGGTTAATACTTGGTTTATTGGCTGCGCACCATTGGATAGTACGTCACCATACTTTAAAACCGGTTCCCACCATTTTTTTCAGCATGACTTTTGATGAAAAACGGACTTTTTTGTTTTTCATGTTATGGATCAGTTGGGCTTAGATAAAAGCTGTTGAAACCCTTTACCCCGCTTGGATTTGGTTAATACTTGGTTTATTGGCTGCGCACCATTGGATAGTACGTCACCATACTTTAAAACCGGTTCCCACCATTTTTTTCAGCATGACTTTTGATGAAAAACGGACTTTTTTGTTTTTCATGTTATGGATCAGTTGGGCTTAGATAAAAGCTGTTGAAACCCTTTACCCCCGCTTGGATTTGGTTAATACTTGGTTTATTGGCTGCGCACCATTGGATAGTACGTCACCATACTTTAAAACCGGTTCCCACCATTTTTTTCAGCATGACTTTTGATGAAAAACGGACTTTTTTGTTTTTCATGTTATGGATCAGTTGGGCTTAGATAAAAGCTGTTGAAACCCTTTACCCCGCTTGGATTTGGTTAATACTCGGTTTATTGGCTGCGCACCATTGGATAGTACGTCACCATACTTTAAAACCGGTTCCCACCATTTTTTTCAGCATGACTTTTGATGAAAAACGGACTTTTTTGTTTTTCATGTTATGGATCAGTTGGGCTTAGATAAAAGCTGTTGAAACCCTTTACCCCGCTTGGATTTGGTTAATACTTGGTTTATTGCTGCGCACCATTGGATAGTACGTCACCATACTTTAAAACCGGTTCCCACCATTTTTTTCAGCATGACTTTTGATGAAAAACGGACTTTTTTGTTTTTCATGTTATGGATCAGTTGGGCTTAGATAAAAGCTGTTGAAACCCTTTACCCCCGCTTGGATTTGGTTAATACTTGGTTTATTGGCTGCGCACCATTGGATAGTACGTCACCATACTTTAAAACCGGTTCCCACCATTTTTTTCAGCATGACTTTTGATGAAAAAGGACTTTTTTGTTTTTCATGTTATGGATCAGTTGGGCTTAGATAAAAGCTGTTGAAACCCTTTACCCCGCTTGGATTTGGTTAATACTTGGTTTATTGGCTGCGCACCATTGGATAGTACGTCACCATACTTTAAAACCGGTTCCCACCATTTTTTTCAGCATGACTTTTGATGAAAAACGGACTTTTTTGTTTTTCATGTTATGGATCAGTTGGGCTTAGATAAAAGCTGTTGAAACCCTTTACCCCGCTTGGATTTGGTTAATACTTGGTTTATTGGCTGCGCACCATTGGATAGTACGTCACCATACTTTAAAACCGGTTCCCACCATTTTTTTCAGCATGACTTTTGATGAAAAACGGACTTTTTTGTTTTTCATGTTATGGATCAGTTGGGCTTAGATAAAAGCTGTTGAAACCCTTTACCCCGCTTGGATTTGGTTAATACTTGGTTTATTGGCTGCGCACCATTGGATAGTACGTCACCATACTTTAAAACCGGTTCCCACCATTTTTTTCAGCATGACTTTTGATGAAAAACGGACTTTTTTGTTTTTCATGTTATGGATCAGTTGGGCTTAGATAAAAGCTGTTGAAACCCTTTACCCCGCTTGGATTTGGTTAATACTTGGTTTATTGGCTGCGCACCATTGGATAGTACGTCACCATACTTTAAAACCGGTTCCCACCATTTTTTTCAGCATGACTTTTGATGAAAAACGGACTTTTTTGTTTTTCATGTTATGGATCAGTTGGGCTTAGATAAAAGCTGTTGAAACCCTTTACCCCCGCTTGGATTTGGTTAATACTTGGTTTATTGGCTGCGCACCATTGGATAGTACGTCACCATACTTTAAAACCGGTTCCCACCATTTTTTTCAGCATGACTTTTGATGAAAAACGGACTTTTTTGTTTTTCATGTTATGGATCAGTTGGGCTTAGATAAAAGCTGTTGAAACCCTTTACCCCGCTTGGATTTGGTTAATACTTGGTTTATTGGCTGCGCACCATTGGATAGTACGTCACCATACTTTAAAACCGGTTCCCACCATTTTTTTCAGCATGACTTTTGATGAAAAACGGACTTTTTTGTTTTTCATGTTATGGATCAGTTGGGCTTAGATAAAAGCTGTTGAAACCCTTTACCCCGCTTGGATTTGGTTAATACTTGGTTTATTGGCTGCGCACCATTGGATAGTACGTCACCATACTTTAAAACCGGTTCCCACCATTTTTTTCAGCATGACTTTTGATGAAAAACGGACTTTTTTGTTTTTCATGTTATGGATCAGTTGGGCTTAGATAAAAGCTGTTGAAACCCTTTACCCCGCTTGGATTTGGTTAATACTTGGTTTATTGGCTGCGCACCATTGGATAGTACGTCACCATACTTTAAAACCGGTTCCCACCATTTTTTTCAGCATGACTTTTGATGAAAAACGGACTTTTTTGTTTTTCATGTTATGGATCAGTTGGGCTTAGATAAAAGCTGTTGAAACCCTTTACCCCGCTTGGATTTGGTTAATACTTGGTTTATTGGCTGCGCACCATTGGATAGTACGTCACCATACTTTAAAACCGGTTCCCACCATTTTTTTCAGCATGACTTTTGATGAAAAACGGACTTTTTTGTTTTTCATGTTATGGATCAGTTGGGCTTAGATAAAAGCTGTTGAAACCCTTTACCCCGCTTGGATTTGGTTAATACTTGGTTTATTGGCTGCGCACCATTGGATAGTACGTCACCATACTTTAAAACCGGTTCCCACCATTTTTTTCAGCATGACTTTTGATGAAAAACGGACTTTTTTGTTTTTCATGTTATGGATCAGTTGGGCTTAGATAAAAGCTGTTGAAACCCTTTACCCCGCTTGGATTTGGTTAATACTTGGTTTATTGGCTGCGCACCATTGGATAGTACGTCACCATACTTTAAAACCGGTTCCCACCATTTTTTTCAGCATGACTTTTGATGAAAAACGGACTTTTTTGTTTTTCATGTTATGGATCAGTTGGGCTTAGATAAAAGCTGTTGAAACCCTTTACCCCGCTTGGATTTGGTTAATACTTGGTTTATTGGCTGCGCACCATTGGATAGTACGTCACCATACTTTAAAACCGGTTCCCACCATTTTTTTCAGCATGACTTTTGATGAAAAACGGACTTTTTTGTTTTTCATGTTATGGATCAGTTGGGCTTAGATAAAAGCTGTTGAAACCCTTTACCCCCGCTTGGATTTGGTTAATACTTGGTTTATTGGCTGCGCACCATTGGATAGTACGTCACCATACTTTAAAACCGGTTCCCACCATTTTTTTCAGCATGACTTTTGATGAAAAACGGACTTTTTTGTTTTTCATGTTATGGATCAGTTGGGCTTAGATAAAAGCTGTTGAAACCCTTTACCCCGCTTGGATTTGGTTAATACTTGGTTTATTGGCTGCGCACCATTGGATAGTACGTCACCATACTTTAAAACCGGTTCCCACCATTTTTTTCAGCATGACTTTTGATGAAAAACGGACTTTTTTGTTTTTCATGTTATGGATCAGTTGGGCTTAGATAAAAGCTGTTGAAACCCTTTACCCCGCTTGGATTTGGTTAATACTTGGTTTATTGGCTGCGCACCATTGGATAGTACGTCACCATACTTTAAAACCGGTTCCCACCATTTTTTTCAGCATGACTTTTGATGAAAAACGGACTTTTTTGTTTTTCATGTTATGGATCAGTTGGGCTTAGATAAAAGCTGTTGAAACCCTTTACCCCGCTTGGATTTGGTTAATACTTGGTTTATTGGCTGCGCACCATTGGATAGTACGTCACCATACTTTAAAACCGGTTCCCACCATTTTTTTCAGCATGACTTTTGATGAAAAACGGACTTTTTTGTTTTTCATGTTATGGATCAGTTGGGCTTAGATAAAAGCTGTTGAAACCCTTTACCCCGCTTGGATTTGGTTAATACTTGGTTTATTGGCTGCGCACCATTGGATAGTACGTCACCATACTTTAAAACCGGTTCCCACCATTTTTTTCAGCATGACTTTTGATGAAAAACGGACTTTTTTGTTTTTCATGTTATGGATCAGTTGGGCTTAGATAAAAGCTGTTGAAACCCTTTACCCCGCTTGGATTTGGTTAATACTTGGTTTATTGGCTGCGCACCATTGGATAGTACGTCACCATACTTTAAAACCGGTTCCCACCATTTTTTTCAGCATGACTTTTGATGAAAAACGGACTTTTTTGTTTTTCATGTTATGGATCAGTTGGGCTTAGATAAAAGCTGTTGAAACCCTTTACCCCCGCTTGGATTTGGTTAATACTTGGTTTATTGGCTGCGCACCATTGGATAGTACGTCACCATACTTTAAAACCGGTTCCCACCATTTTTTTCAGCATGACTTTTGATGAAAAACGGACTTTTTTGTTTTTCATGTTATGGATCAGTTGGGCTTAGATAAAAGCTGTTGAAACCCTTTACCCCGCTTGGATTTGGTTAATACTTGGTTTATTGGCTGCGCACCATTGGATAGTACGTCACCATACTTTAAAACCGGTTCCCACCATTTTTTTCAGCATGACTTTTGATGAAAAACGGACTTTTTTGTTTTTCATGTTATGGATCAGTTGGGCTTAGATAAAAGCTGTTGAAACCCTTTACCCCGCTTGGATTTGGTTAATACTTGGTTTATTGGCTGCGCACCATTGGATAGTACGTCACCATACTTTAAAACCGGTTCCCACCATTTTTTTCAGCATGACTTTTGATGAAAAACGGACTTTTTTGTTTTTCATGTTATGGATCAGTTGGGCTTAGATAAAAGCTGTTGAAACCCTTTACCCCCGCTTGGATTTGGTTAATACTTGGTTTATTGGCTGCGCACCATTGGATAGTACGTCACCATACTTTAAAACCGGTTCCCACCATTTTTTTCAGCATGACTTTTGATGAAAAACGGACTTTTTTGTTTTTCATGTTATGGATCAGTTGGGCTTAGATAAAAGCTGTTGAAACCCTTTACCCCGCTTGGATTTGGTTAATACTTGGTTTATTGGCTGCGCACCATTGGATAGTACGTCACCATACTTTAAAACCGGTTCCCACCATTTTTTTCAGCATGACTTTTGATGAAAAACGGACTTTTTTGTTTTTCATGTTATGGATCAGTTGGGCTTAGATAAAAGCTGTTGAAACCCTTTACCCCGCTTGGATTTGGTTAATACTTGGTTTATTGGCTGCGCACCATTGGATAGTACGTCACCATACTTTAAAACCGGTTCCCACCATTTTTTTCAGCATGACTTTTGATGAAAAACGGACTTTTTTGTTTTTCATGTTATGGATCAGTTGGGCTTAGATAAAAGCTGTTGAAACCCTTTACCCCGCTTGGATTTGGTTAATACTTGGTTTATTGGCTGCGCACCATTGGATAGTACGTCACCATACTTTAAAACCGGTTCCCACCATTTTTTTCAGCATGACTTTTGATGAAAAACGGACTTTTTTGTTTTTCATGTTATGGATCAGTTGGGCTTAGATAAAAGCTGTTGAAACCCTTTACCCCGCTTGGATTTGGTTAATACTTGGTTTATTGGCTGCGCACCATTGGATAGTACGTCACCATACTTTAAAACCGGTTCCCACCATTTTTTTCAGCATGACTTTTGATGAAAAACGGACTTTTTTGTTTTTCATGTTATGGATCAGTTGGGCTTAGATAAAAGCTGTTGAAACCCTTTACCCCGCTTGGATTTGGTTAATACTTGGTTTATTGGCTGCGCACCATTGGATAGTACGTCACCATACTTTAAAACCGGTTCCCACCATTTTTTTCAGCATGACTTTTGATGAAAAACGGACTTTTTTGTTTTTCATGTTATGGATCAGTTGGGCTTAGATAAAAGCTGTTGAAAACCCTTTACCCCGCTTGGATTTGGTTAATACTTGGTTTATTGGCTGCGCACCATTGGATAGTACGTCACCATACTTTAAAACCGGTTCCCACCATTTTTTTCAGCATGACTTTTGATGAAAAACGGACTTTTTTGTTTTTCATGTTATGGATCAGTTGGGCTTAGATAAAAGCTGTTGAAACCCTTTACCCCGCTTGGATTTGGTTAATACTTGGTTTATTGGCTGCGCACCATTGGATAGTACGTCACCATACTTTAAAACCGGTTCCCACCATTTTTTTCAGCATGACTTTTGATGAAAAACGGACTTTTTTGTTTTTCATGTTATGGATCAGTTGGGCTTAGATAAAAGCTGTTGAAACCCTTTACCCCGCTTGGATTTGGTTAATACTTGGTTTATTGGCTGCGCACCATTGGATAGTACGTCACCATACTTTAAAACCGGTTCCCACCATTTTTTTCAGCATGACTTTTGATGAAAAACGGACTTTTTTGTTTTTCATGTTATGGATCAGTTGGGCTTAGATAAAAGCTGTTGAAACCCTTTACCCCGCTTGGATTTGGTTAATACTTGGTTTATTGGCTGCGCACCATTGGATAGTACGTCACCATACTTTAAAACCGGTTCCCACCATTTTTTTCAGCATGACTTTTGATGAAAAACGGACTTTTTTGTTTTTCATGTTATGGATCAGTTGGGCTTAGATAAAAGCTGTTGAAACCCTTTACCCCGCTTGGATTTGGTTAATACTTGGTTTATTGGCTGCGCACCATTGGATAGTACGTCACCATACTTTAAAACCGGTTCCCACCATTTTTTTCAGCATGACTTTTGATGAAAAACGGACTTTTTTGTTTTTCATGTTATGGATCAGTTGGGCTTAGATAAAAGCTGTTGAAACCCTTTACCCCGCTTGGATTTGGTTAATACTTGGTTTATTGGCTGCGCACCATTGGATAGTACGTCACCATACTTTAAAACCGGTTCCCACCATTTTTTTCAGCATGACTTTTGATGAAAAAACGGACTTTTTTGTTTTTCATGTTATGGATCAGTTGGGCTTAGATAAAAGCTGTTGAAACCCTTTACCCCGCTTGGATTTGGTTAATACTTGGTTTATTGGCTGCGCACCATTGGATAGTACGTCACCATACTTTAAAACCGGTTCCCACCATTTTTTTCAGCATGACTTTTGATGAAAAACGGACTTTTTTGTTTTTCATGTTATGGATCAGTTGGGCTTAGATAAAAGCTGTTGAAACCCTTTACCCCGCTTGGATTTGGTTAATACTTGGTTTATTGGCTGCGCACCATTGGATAGTACGTCACCATACTTTAAATACTTTAAAACCGGTTCCCACCATTTTTTTCAGCATGACTTTTGATGAAAAACGGACTTTTTTGTTTTTCATGTTATGGATCAGTTGGGCTTAGATAAAAGCTGTTGAAACCCTTTACCCCGCTTGGATTTGGTTAATACTTGGTTTATTGGCTGCGCACCATTGGATAGTACGTCACCATACTTTAAAACCGGTTCCCACCATTTTTTTCAGCATGACTTTTGATGAAAAACGGACTTTTTTGTTTTTCATGTTATGGATCAGTTGGGCTTAGATAAAAGCTGTTGAAACCCTTTACCCCGCTTGGATTTGGTTAATACTTGGTTTATTGGCTGCGCACCATTGGATAGTACGTCACCATACTTTAAAACCGGTTCCCACCATTTTTTTCAGCATGACTTTTGATGAAAAACGGACTTTTTTGTTTTTCATGTTATGGATCAGTTGGGCTTAGATAAAAGCTGTTGAAACCCTTTACCCCGCTTGGATTTGGTTAATACTTGGTTTATTGGCTGCGCACCATTGGATAGTACGTCACCATACTTTAAAACCGGTTCCCACCATTTTTTTCAGCATGACTTTTGATGAAAAACGGACTTTTTTGTTTTTCATGTTATGGATCAGTTGGGCTTAGATAAAAGCTGTTGAAACCCTTTACCCCGCTTGGATTTGGTTAATACTTGGTTTATTGGCTGCGCACCATTGGATAGTACGTCACCATACTTTAAAACCGGTTCCCACCATTTTTTTCAGCATGACTTTTGATGAAAAACGGACTTTTTTGTTTTTCATGTTATGGATCAGTTGGGCTTAGATAAAAGCTGTTGAAACCCTTTACCCCGCTTGGATTTGGTTAATACTTGGTTTATTGGCTGCGCACCATTGGATAGTACGTCACCATACTTTAAAACCGGTTCCCACCATTTTTTTCAGCATGACTTTTGATGAAAAACGGACTTTTTTGTTTTTCATGTTATGGATCAGTTGGGCTTAGATAAAAGCTGTTGAAACCCTTTACCCCGCTTGGATTTGGTTAATACTTGGTTTATTGGCTGCGCACCATTGGATAGTACGTCACCATACTTTAAAACCGGTTCCCACCATTTTTTTCAGCATGACTTTTGATGAAAAACGGACTTTTTTGTTTTTCATGTTATGGATCAGTTGGGCTTAGATAAAAGCTGTTGAAACCCTTTACCCCGCTTGGATTTGGTTAATACTTGGTTTATTGGCTGCGCACCATTGGATAGTACGTCACCATACTTTAAAACCGGTTCCCACCATTTTTTTCAGCATGACTTTTGATGAAAAACGGACTTTTTTGTTTTTCATGTTATGGATCAGTTGGGCTTAGATAAAAGCTGTTGAAACCCTTTACCCCGCTTGGATTTGGTTAATACTTGGTTTATTGGCTGCGCACCATTGGATAGTACGTCACCATACTTTAAAACCGGTTCCCACCATTTTTTTCAGCATGACTTTTGATGAAAAACGGACTTTTTTGTTTTTCATGTTATGGATCAGTTGGGCTTAGATAAAAGCTGTTGAAACCCTTTACCCCGCTTGGATTTGGTTAATACTTGGTTTATTGGCTGCGCACCATTGGATAGTACGTCACCATACTTTAAAACCGGTTCCCACCATTTTTTTCAGCATGACTTTTGATGAAAAACGGACTTTTTTGTTTTTCATGTTATGGATCAGTTGGGCTTAGATAAAAGCTGTTGAAACCCTTTACCCCGCTTGGATTTGGTTAATACTTGGTTTATTGGCTGCGCACCATTGGATAGTACGTCACCATACTTTAAAACCGGTTCCCACCATTTTTTTCAGCATGACTTTTGATGAAAAACGGACTTTTTTGTTTTTCATGTTATGGATCAGTTGGGCTTAGATAAAAGCTGTTGAAACCCTTTACCCCGCTTGGATTTGGTTAATACTTGGTTTATTGGCTGCGCACCATTGGATAGTACGTCACCATACTTTAAAACCGGTTCCCACCATTTTTTTCAGCATGACTTTTGATGAAAAACGGACTTTTTTGTTTTTCATGTTATGGATCAGTTGGGCTTAGATAAAAGCTGTTGAAACCCTTTACCCCGCTTGGATTTGGTTAATACTTGGTTTATTGGCTGCGCACCATTGGATAGTACGTCACCATACTTTAAAACCGGTTCCCACCATTTCTTTCAGCATGACTTTTGATGAAAAACGGACTTTTTTGTTTTTCATGTTATGTATCAGTTGGGCTTAGATAAAAGCTGTTGAAACCCTTTACCCCGCTTGGATTTGGTTAATACTTGGTTTATTGGCTGCGCACCATTGGATAGTACGTCACCATACTTTAAAACCGGTTCCCACCATTTTTTTCAGCATGACTTTTGATGAAAAACGGACTTTTTTGTTTTTCATGTTATGGATCAGTTGGGCTTAGATAAAAGCTGTTGAAACCCTTTACCCCGCTTGGATTTGGTTAATACTTGGTTTATTGGCTGCGCACCATTGGATAGTACGTCACCATACTTTAAAACCGGTTCCCACCATTTTTTTCAGCATGACTTTTGATGAAAAACGGACTTTTTTGTTTTTCATGTTATGGATCAGTTGGGCTTAGATAAAAGCTGTTGAAACCCTTTACCCCGCTTGGATTTGGTTAATACTTGGTTTATTGGCTGCGCACCATTGGATAGTACGTCACCATACTTTAAAACCGGTTCCCACCATTTTTTTCAGCATGACTTTTGATGAAAAACGGACTTTTTTGTTTTTCATGTTATGGATCAGTTGGGCTTAGATAAAAGCTGTTGAAACCCTTTACCCCGCTTGGATTTGGTTAATACTTGGTTTATTGGCTGCGCACCATTGGATAGTACGTCACCATACTTTAAAACCGGTTCCCACCATTTTTTTCAGCATGACTTTTGATGAAAAACGGACTTTTTTGTTTTTCATGTTATGGATCAGTTGGGCTTAGATAAAAGCTGTTGAAACCCTTTACCCCGCTTGGATTTGGTTAATACTTGGTTTATTGGCTGCGCACCATTGGATAGTACGTCACCATACTTTAAAACCGGTTCCCACCATTTTTTTCAGCATGACTTTTGATGAAAAACGGACTTTTTTGTTTTTCATGTTATGGATCAGTTGGGCTTAGATAAAAGCTGTTGAAACCCTTTACCCCGCTTGGATTTGGTTAATACTTGGTTTATTGGCTGCGCACCATTGGATAGTACGTCACCATACTTTAAAACCGGTTCCCACCATTTTTTTCAGCATGACTTTTGATGAAAAACGGACTTTTTTGTTTTTCATGTTATGGATCAGTTGGGCTTAGATAAAAGCTGTTGAAACCCTTTACCCCGCTTGGATTTGGTTAATACTTGGTTTATTGGCTGCGCACCATTGGATAGTACGTCACCATACTTTAAAACCGGTTCCCACCATTTTTTTCAGCATGACTTTTGATGAAAAACGGACTTTTTTGTTTTTCATGTTATGGATCAGTTGGGCTTAGATAAAAGCTGTTGAAACCCTTTACCCCGCTTGGATTTGGTTAATACTTGGTTTATTGGCTGCGCACCATTGGATAGTACGTCACCATACTTTAAAACCGGTTCCCACCATTTTTTTCAGCATGACTTTTGATGAAAAACGGACTTTTTTGTTTTTCATGTTATGGATCAGTTGGGCTTAGATAAAAGCTGTTGAAACCCTTTACCCCGCTTGGATTTGGTTAATACTTGGTTTATTGGCTGCGCACCATTGGATAGTACGTCACCATACTTTAAAACCGGTTCCCACCATTTTTTTCAGCATGACTTTTGATGAAAAACGGACTTTTTTGTTTTTCATGTTATGGATCAGTTGGGCTTAGATAAAAGCTGTTGAAACCCTTTACCCCGCTTGGATTTGGTTAATACTTGGTTTATTGGCTGCGCACCATTGGATAGTACGTCACCATACTTTAAAACCGGTTCCCACCATTTTTTTCAGCATGACTTTTGATGAAAAACGGACTTTTTTGTTTTTCATGTTATGGATCAGTTGGGCTTAGATAAAAGCTGTTGAAACCCTTTACCCCGCTTGGATTTGGTTAATACTTGGTTTATTGGCTGCGCACCATTGGATAGTACGTCACCATACTTTAAAACCGGTTCCCACCATTTTTTTCAGCATGACTTTTGATGAAAAACGGACTTTTTTGTTTTTCATGTTATGGATCAGTTGGGCTTAGATAAAAGCTGTTGAAACCCTTTACCCCGCTTGGATTTGGTTAATACTTGGTTTATTGGCTGCGCACCATTGGATAGTACGTCACCATACTTTAAAACCGGTTCCCACCATTTTTTTCAGCATGACTTTTGATGAAAAACGGACTTTTTTGTTTTTCATGTTATGGATCAGTTGGGCTTAGATAAAAGCTGTTGAAACCCTTTACCCCGCTTGGATTTGGTTAATACTTGGTTTATTGGCTGCGCACCATTGGATAGTACGTCACCATACTTTAAAACCGGTTCCCACCATTTTTTTCAGCATGACTTTTGATGAAAAACGGACTTTTTTGTTTTTCATGTTATGGATCAGTTGGGCTTAGATAAAAGCTGTTGAAACCCTTTACCCCGCTTGGATTTGGTTAATACTTGGTTTATTGGCTGCGCACCATTGGATAGTACGTCACCATACTTTAAAACCGGTTCCCACCATTTTTTTCAGCATGACTTTTGATGAAAAACGGACTTTTTTGTTTTTCATGTTATGGATCAGTTGGGCTTAGATAAAAGCTGTTGAAACCCTTTACCCCGCTTGGATTTGGTTAATACTTGGTTTATTGGCTGCGCACCATTGGATAGTACGCGTCACCATACTTTAAAACCGGTTCCCACCATTTTTTTCAGCATGACTTTTGATGAAAAACGGACTTTTTTGTTTTTCATGTTATGGATCAGTTGGGCTTAGATAAAAGCTGTTGAAACCCTTTACCCCGCTTGGATTTGGTTAATACTTGGTTTATTGGCTGCGCACCATTGGATAGTACGTCACCATACTTTAAAACCGGTTCCCACCATTTCTTTCAGCATGACTTTTGATGAAAAACGGACTTTTTTGTTTTTCATGTTATGTATCAGTTGGGCTTAGATAAAAGCTGTTGAAACCCTTTACCCCGCTTGGATTTGGTTAATACTTGGTTTATTGGCTGCGCACCATTGGATAGTACGTCACCATACTTTAAAACCGGTTCCCACCATTTTTTTCAGCATGACTTTTGATGAAAAACGGACTTTTTTGTTTTTCATGTTATGGATCAGTTGGGCTTAGATAAAAGCTGTTGAAACCCTTTACCCCGCTTGGATTTGGTTAATACTTGGTTTATTGGCTGCGCACCATTGGATAGTACGTCACCATACTTTAAAACCGGTTCCCACCATTTTTTTCAGCATGACTTTTGATGAAAAACGGACTTTTTTGTTTTTCATGTTATGGATCAGTTGGGCTTAGATAAAAGCTGTTGAAACCCTTTACCCCGCTTGGATTTGGTTAATACTTGGTTTATTGGCTGCGCACCATTGGATAGTACGTCACCATACTTTAAAACCGGTTCCCACCATTTTTTTCAGCATGACTTTTGATGAAAAACGGACTTTTTTGTTTTTCATGTTATGGATCAGTTGGGCTTAGATAAAAGCTGTTGAAACCCTTTACCCCGCTTGGATTTGGTTAATACTTGGTTTATTGGCTGCGCACCATTGGATAGTACGTCACCATACTTTAAAACCGGTTCCCACCATTTTTTTCAGCATGACTTTTGATGAAAAACGGACTTTTTTGTTTTTCATGTTATGGATCAGTTGGGCTTAGATAAAAGCTGTTGAAACCCTTTACCCCGCTTGGATTTGGTTAATACTTGGTTTATTGGCTGCGCACCATTGGATAGTACGTCACCATACTTTAAAACCGGTTCCCACCATTTTTTTCAGCATGACTTTTGATGAAAAACGGACTTTTTTGTTTTTCATGTTATGGATCAGTTGGGCTTAAATAAAAGCTGTTGAAACCCTTTACCCCGCTTGGATTTGGTTAATACTTGGTTTATTGGCTGCGCACCATTGGATAGTACGTCACCATACTTTAAAACCGCTTCCCACCATTTTTTTCAGCATGACTTTTGATGAAAAACGGACTTTTTTGTTTTTCATGTTATGGATCAGTTGGGCTTAGATAAAAGCTGTTGAAACCCTTTACCCCACTTGGATTTGGTTAATACTTGGTTTATTGGCTGCGCACCATTGGATAGTACGTCACCATACTTTAAAACCGGTTCCCAACATTTTTTTCAGCATGACTTTTGATGAAAAACGGACTTTTTTGTTTTTCATGTTATGGATCAGTTGGGCTTAGATAAAAGCTGTTGAAACCCTTTACCCCGCTTGGATTTGGTTAATACTTGGTTTATTGGCTGCGCACCATTGGATAGTACGTCACCATACTTTAAAACCGGTTCCCACCATTTTTTTCAGCATGACTTTTGATGAAAAACGGACTTTTTTGTTTTTCATGTTATGGATCAGTTGGGCTTAGATAAAAGCTGTTGAAACCCTTTACCCCGCTTGGATTTGGTTAATACTTGGTTTATTGGCTGCGCACCATTGGATAGTACGTCACCATACTTTAAAACCGGTTCCCACCATTTTTTTCAGCATGACTTTTGATGAAAAACGGACTTTTTTGTTTTTCATGTTATGGATCAGTTGGGCTTAGATAAAAGCTGTTGAAACCCTTTACCCCGCTTGGATTTGGTTAATACTTGGTTTATTGGCTGCGCACCATTGGATAGTACGTCACCATACTTTAAAACCGGTTCCCACCATTTTTTTCAGCATGACTTTTGATGAAAAACGGACTTTTTTGTTTTTCATGTTATGGATCAGTTGGGCTTAGATAAAAGCTGTTGAAACCCTTTACCCCGCTTGGATTTGGTTAATACTTGGTTTATTGGCTGCGCACCATTGGATAGTACGTCACCATACTTTAAAACCGGTTCCCACCATTTTTTTCAGCATGACTTTTGATGAAAAACGGACTTTTTTGTTTTTCATGTTATGGATCAGTTGGGCTTAGATAAAAGCTGTTGAAACCCTTTACCCCGCTTGGATTTGGTTAATACTTGGTTTATTGGCTGCGCACCATTGGATAGTACGTCACCATACTTTAAAACCGGTTCCCACCATTTTTTTCAGCATGACTTTTGATGAAAAACGGACTTTTTTGTTTTTCATGTTATGGATCAGTTGGGCTTAGATAAAAGCTGTTGAAACCCTTTACCCCGCTTGGATTTGGTTAATACTTGGTTTATTGGCTGCGCACCATTGGATAGTACGTCACCATACTTTAAAACCGGTTCCCACCATTTTTTTCAGCATGACTTTTGATGAAAAACGGACTTTTTTGTTTTTCATGTTATGGATCAGTTGGGCTTAAATAAAAGCTGTTGAAACCCTTTACCCCGCTTGGATTTGGTTAATACTTGGTTTATTGGCTGCGCACCATTGGATAGTACGTCACCATACTTTAAAACCGCTTCCCACCATTTTTTTCAGCATGACTTTTGATGAAAAACGGACTTTTTTGTTTTTCATGTTATGGATCAGTTGGGCTTAGATAAAAGCTGTTGAAACCCTTTACCCCACTTGGATTTGGTTAATACTTGGTTTATTGGCTGCGCACCATTGGATAGTACGTCACCATACTTTAAAACCGGTTCCCAACATTTTTTTCAGCATGACTTTTGATGAAAAACGGACTTTTTTGTTTTTCATGTTATGGATCAGTTGGGCTTAGATAAAAGCTGTTGAAACCCTTTACCCCGCTTGGATTTGGTTAATACTTGGTTTATTGGCTGCGCACCATTTGATAGTACGTCACCATACTTTAAAACCGGTTCCCACCATTTTTTTCAGCATGACTTTTGATGAAAAACGGACTTTTTTGTTTTTCATGTTATGGATCAGTTGGGCTTAGATAAAAGCTGTTGAAACCCTTTACCCCGCTTGGATTTGGTTAATACTTGGTTTATTGGCTGCGCACCATTGGATAGTACGTCACCATACTTTAAAACCGGTTCCCACCATTTTTTTCAGCATGACTTTTGATGAAAAACGGACTTTTTTGTTTTTCATGTTATGGATCAGTTGGGCTTAGATAAAAGCTGTTGAAACCCTTTACCCCGCTTGGATTTGGTTAATACTTGGTTTATTGGCTGCGCACCATTGGATAGTACGTCACCATACTTTAAAACCGGTTCCCACCATTTTTTTCAGCATGACTTTTGATGAAAAACGGACTTTTTTGTTTTTCATGTTATGGATCAGTTGGGCTTAGATAAAAGCTGTTGAAACCCTTTACCCCGCTTGGATTTGGTTAATACTTGGTTTATTGGCTGCGCACCATTGGATAGTACGTCACCATACTTTAAAACCGGTTCCCACCATTTTTTTCAGCATGACTTTTGATGAAAAACGGACTTTTTTGTTTTTCATGTTATGGATCAGTTGGGCTTAGATAAAAGCTGTTGAAACCCTTTACCCCGCTTGGATTTGGTTAATACTTGGTTTATTGGCTGCGCACCATTGGATAGTACGAGCAGCAGAGAGGGTGAGCCGGACAACATTTTGAACCAAGTTTTCACTGAAATCAGGCTTCTACGGCCAAGATGTGGTGAATCGGATACAAGTTTTCAATGACATCAGGCAAAAGAATAAAAAAAAATCAATGAAAAATCAATGAAATCAGGCAAAAAAAAATCAATGAAAAATCAATGAAATCAAAAACTTTTCAAGAGATTACAACGTCGTTGTCACTCACCCTCTCAACCGAATATTTGATCCAGTCCGATACGATATCGTGTCCGAGGGTCATGTAAATTTATTGTTACAAATCCGTGTGGGGCAGACTGAGCATGACTAAAGAAATTTCTAAATTGATTGAAGTCCATATCGGAGCACCATGTCTGCCAAATATTTCGTAGCGTATGTGTATCAACTCCATTAAACACACACAACACATTACAATTATCGCGAATCACTTTTGGTATTTGTGTGTAGCGTTGAGTGACATAGATCACATCCGTGTTTTTGTGCCTGCCTCTGGAAAATATTCTAGCAGGATTTTTTTGTTTATCTAACATTACATCGTCGTATACTACCATGTTGTTAATACTTCCATCAAGATCTTCTACTGATGGTTCCTCGTCAATATCGGTTATAAATTCAATAACATCCTCACCAGCAATCTCTGAAGCGTTTTCATTAAAATCTTTTAGCACTTCATAGCATTTTTGGTCGTCTACGCTAGGGGCAATTAAATACAACTTATCCCACTTCATCCATCTCATTATTAAATTGAGCAACAATTGCGTTTTACCGGATCCAGATGGCCCGATTATAATTGCGCGGATAGAGTTTGGTAGCGCTGCATGATGCTTCACTGGTTCTCTTGTTTTAGTCGCTGAAAAATCAATTATATTCATATCTCTATACATAAATTATGGATCTATATTGTGTGAAGTGTAAGGCGCGTACTGGCACAGATGACTTGACGACGATTACAACTAAAAATAACCGATCAGCGCTTTCTGGTAAATGCGTACAATGTAGTACAAAGAAATTTAGATTTGTTTCTAAACCCAAGGAACCTTTAAAAAAAAACGAGGAGGTGATATCGCTGCCAAGTTAGCAAAACTCCCTGGAACTCCATGGGCAAAATACCCCGGAGAAAAACACCTTCCAGGGTATAGTTACTGTGGACCGGGAACAAGACTTGATATCAGACTCAATAATCAAAATCAACCCAACCCCGGTGAAGAACCAATAAACGCCATTGATAAGGCGTGTCAACTTCATGATGTCGCTTATAAAAGCAGCAATTTGCAACACAGGCATCTAGCAGATGTGAAATTAATTCATGCGTTGAATGCCATTCCTGATAAATCCTTCAAAGAAAAATTGGCTTCATTTTTGATCAAATCGGCAATGAAAAGTAAATTGATGTTAGGTGCTGGTAATTAATAACAACATGGAATCTATTTATTACTCCCCAAGAGGATACTGGAGGGGTAGCGCTGCAATCCATAAACTCGCTAGCGCTGCAAAGGTGAAAAAAACCACTGCGGCTCATTGGTTATCCAAACAGGCACTATGGCAAATTTACTTACCACCGCCTAAACAAATTAATGTCTCGCATTTTGATGTGACTGTTCCTAATGAAGTTCATCAGGCTGATCTATTATTTCTGCCACATGACCACGGTTACAAATACGCATTAACCGTAGTTGATATTGCAAGTCGATACAAAGAAGCAGAACCGTTAAAAACAAAATCATCACCTGAAGTGGCTTCTGCATTTGAAAGGATTTATCGACGAGGTCCTCTGCACTGGCCAAATCTATTACAAATTGATCCTGGCAAGGAATTTCAGGGTGCTGTTTTAACAACGATGAAAGATCACAATATCACTATCAGACGGGGGCATACTGCACTGCATCGTGATCAGGCAATTGTAGAACGATTTAATAAAACCCTTGCTGAGCGGTTATTTGGATATCAATACGCAAAAGAATTCATCCAAGAAAAAAGATCCCGTGAATGGGTTAAAAGATTACCATCTGTGATTACTGCACTGAATAACGAGATTACTAGAACCATCAACATGAAACCTATCAACGCGATTAAAAAGAAGTCAATACCTGAAAAACCACAAAAAGATTATAGCGATTCCCAACCAATTCTTGGTAGTAATGTCATTGTGAGGTATTTATACGAACCAGGAGAGCTTGAAGGGGGTAGAAAAAGGGCTACTGATCCTATTTGGAGTGTTACTACACACAAGATATCTAGTATAACACGATCTACGGGTAGACCTCCAATCTATAAACTGGATTCAACTGCCCCTCAACGGGGGTTTACTAGACAACAATTACAAGTGATACCTGAGGATACTCAATTACCACCGCATGGGCTTAACTAGCACCCTTGCGTCTATTGCACTCAAGACAAGTCAACATCACATTGTTTCTGACATGACCGAGACTATTATTTTTTCTGTCAACGGTGAATTGGCGAGGATCCTTATCCGAATACTGCCAACGCATTATACAATTGCAACTTGCGCAGTGATTATTCTGTTGTTTCTTCAAAGTGATTATTAATTCAGCATCAATATCAAATTCTCGTTGTTTTTTTTTGTCCTGTTGTTTGTAACCGGAGAGTTTTTTATCAATAATATCATTATCGCCACCAATGATTTCATCATCGCCACCAATGATTTCATCATCGAAGACAATTCTTCGAAGTTGATTTATTTTTCGTACTCTGGATACTGAAAGATAGACTAAATTCGACCATTCTATGCGATTATCTACCATCCAAACAATTGTATCCGATATAGTCAATCCCTGTGAAGAGTGTATTGTTGCTGCATAACCTAACGTCCATGGGGATTTATTAGCACGCAATGCATCTTCAACGACATTGATATCAACCAGCACAATATCATTTAATACCAGAATTTGTTTTTCACTTTGTCCTGGAATATCAACTTCAATGTTCTGTTTTCGTGTATCCGAAGGCCTATAACAAAGAGGCACTGGAAGTGTTGCAAATTTTTGTTTATGCAATTCAAATAATTTCATCTGAAGTGTGTCCCTGACTATTTTTCTACTTGCAATGATCAAATCATTTGGTCTCCACATTTCCCAGAAATCATTCATGGGAGTTTCCGAAATTATTTCACGGGCTATTTCACACTGGATTCTATCCGGTTGTAATCTAATTAATTTCTTAAACTCTTTTAATTCATTATCAAGTGATCTATGATCGGTATCAATTTCTTCATAGTAGTCTACAAAACCCTTTAGCCATTCATGGGGAGATGCACCGACAAATGGTGGTGGTTGGCCGTGATCACCGCACATGACGATTTTTGTATTCTTCAATAACAACCACTCAAGAAATATTTTTAAGACATCTTCTGACACTGTGTCTATTTCATCCCAAATGATAATTTCAGGAATAAATTTCTCTCCCATGCGCTCAGGAGTCCATTTATCTCCTTTCCATCGGAAAAAACTATGATAGGTACAGGCATTTACCCCTCTCTGTATCATTTCTCTTGCAAGTCTGTGAGTCGGTGTTAGCACAATCATGTTAGAAACGCTAGCGTTTCTACGAAATAACTCAATTGCCCGGGTTGTTTTTCCTGACCCACCACAACCGTTTAAATAAACTGTTTTATATCTACAGATTGGATCAGAAATCGGTGGTGCACTAGAAAATTCTGAACACTGATTGCTTTCTAAGTAATTATTTTCAATGGTAACATCTGCTGATGGAATATAATCATGAATCATTTCTTTCTTAATTCTCCATGATCCCCAATTCTCGTTGCCAGTAGCCTTAAAATCAACCATTTTGCTGTTTATGTAAAATGAGTCAGTGGCAACTCTAACTGCGGTGTTAGGAAATTTATTGATCATCGAAAACAGATTAATAGAAGCATAACCGAGCATAGAAGCTCTCAAATGTGTGTACTGCGGATTGTATCCATCATTGTAAGTAACAATTGTACCCAATTTGGTTCCATCGGACATAAATGCGTCCTTACGATTGACATATAGGCCTTTATTCGTTAAATCCGCCATTACAAAATCGTATTCAGCGTTGTCTATAATCAATCGTGAAGAATATCTCGTATTGTCATCTTTGCCACCCTGAGTGAATTTACCGATTATTCTTCGTCCAAGATTTTTTGCTTCATTGTTTCTGATTTCAAATAACTGTCTGGACCAATCCATGATTTGTTGTTCATTAAAATCAGGAAACAGTTTTCGCTCTTCGCTAATTATTTTTTCTAGATCAGGTTGTGGTAACCAGACTGATTTCTGTGCTTGATAGGATATAATTGCTTCACTGACAATTAATGATTTTAACATCTTACAATCAAGCATATACCGTAATAACACTATTGGCATCCAGTGTTTTTCAGACATGTGTTTACCAATCCAAAGATAACTACACGGATGAAGTCCTTCAGCCATTTCAAATGATACCACACAAGCGAATCCGGTTAAATCAAACTCAGGCAGTGGTCCATTAATAGCAACACGGGTCATTTCGTGTGTAGGGTGCCCAAATCGTTTGAAATATTTCTCACACTCTCCATACCCAAGAAAACTTCCTGGATAACACGCAATCATATCAACTGAAATAACGGTATCAGCGGTGTATTTTGTATTCCATAATCCTCCATGGCCGTATTCAAGACAGGACAATTTGACATCTGATAAAAACTCACTCCGTGTTGGTTTCCACGCGTTTTTCTTTCTAGCAAAATGTGCTGCAATGGATGGTACTGTAAAACAGTTTGCTAATAATTGATCTTCGATTTCCTCCCCGTCCTCAAAAAACTCACTAGCTAGTTGTTTCATTTGATTATGCAGTTCTTCGGTACGATATAATTCTCCGTTGGGCCTTACAAACTGATCAAATTTGCATTCTTCGTCTGAAGTACTATGAAATAGCCACACTGACACAGGATCGTTTTTACTCAAATGGTAAATAGCATCAAATAATTTCTGCTCTGAAAAAAACTCTTCGGTTTGGGATAGATATTTTACGGTTCTATCCCGTGGGAATATTGTTACTGCAGATGACCACGCGTGTTCATTATGATCAATAATTTCAATTGGGGTTCCTTTTTTTGATTGATATTTCGGTTCTTTTAATACTTCACCGGTGATTGTTCTTACTGATATTGGAAATCTCAATGATGTTTCTAATTTAGTTATATCCTGAATTGTTGCCCCATTCTCTTTTACCGTGAACTCCCACTCGGTTATTTTTTTTCGCCTTAGATCAGTGAGTTTATTTCCCCGGGACGCATTTGTGAAGTGTTCTATTATTCGTTCTGCTACACAATTAAGCCCTGTCGAATATTTCATGGGTGCTAGTTTTGCAATATCAGGTTTTTCATTGAGCGGATAGATTCCGTAAACAACTGCTGTGACAGGATAAGATCTTTCGTAGTAGGGTTTATCAATTCCGGTCAAAATTCCCGGTTTTGAATCCTGATTCACAGTGATAGTTTTTTTGCCCTTCAAGATGGGTTCAAATTTATCCCTAATAATCCATTTTCCATTCTCACGGATAATGAATTTGATTCGGAAAAAATGACTTTTTTCCCCAACACGTGAAATGATCACTGCTGCTTTTTCATCAGTCATGGTAGCGTCAACAACACCATCAATTCGAAATGTTGACCAACAATAAGATGCTCCATCACGCTTGAATTCATTAAAACAGTCTCTGATAGCCTTATCAAGAATTTTATTCTTGGGTGTATTAGAAACTATATCAAGATTGAATTGAGCATCCTTCCATGGTAATTTCTTGTTTCTGTTTACTACACGTTTTTTTGGGTCTATCGCGATTAAATTTAGGACTGATTTTCAATAATCTCTTAAACTCCTTCATGCTTCCGTCTCTTGGACGTTTTGGACGTTGTTTGGGTCTATCGCGATTAAATTTAGGACTGATTTTCAATAATCTCTTAAACTCCTTCATGCTTCCGTCTCTTGGACGTTTTGGACGTTTTGGACGTTGTTTCTGTCTATTGGACGTTTTTTTAGGTCTATCGATATTAAATTTAGGACTGATTTTCAATAATCTCTTAAACTCTCTATCGGTATTGAATTTAGCATTTTTCGAAGTCAATCTCTTGAACTCCTTCATGCTATATATAAAACAAGCATTTAAATGAAAGATTTATGTATAATGAATCACTGCAAATGGCTCATGATGGGAAATGTAACCCCGTGTAACAAATCATGCAGAGAAAATGAATACTGTAGGTATCATATGCAAAGTTTTCGACGTGGAAGTCTTGGTCCGTTACCCTGTATTCGATGTGGGGTTGGGGTCAAGGGAAGATCACAATTGTGTATTGATTGTGGTGGTAAGCGATATAGGGAATTGAAGCGTTATTATGATAAAAGAATCAAAAATGGACAATCCATCAGAAATTATGACCCTGAAAAAGTCCTTGACCCTGATAACGTCACTGACAAAATCATAAGAACTCCGCAAGACTACATCGAAAGGTTCTCCAGTGATGTAATTATTAAACCAAACACTGAATTAGACAAACAATAGAATAGTATATATGAACCAAGAATTCAGACAGCACCCCTTGATTACAAATTATGAGGCATCTAGTGGTGGTACTGTCAGAAACCGTAGACTGAAAAAATCAGTTGGTGCTGACAATGGTATGGGGTATTTGATGTTTACTGTTTGGGGGAAGAAGAAGAGATATCTCAATCACAGAATAGTATTTGAATGTTTTAATGGATTGATCGAGGATGGTTTTGTTATTGATCACAAGGATTCTAATCCAAGGAATAATTCTTTATCAAATCTGCAGGCTGTTACCCCAAGTGAAAATTCCAAACGGGGGAAGACTGGAAAATGCAAAACGGTTGGGAAGAGACCAGTGAAATCTTTGAATACAATAACTAATGAAGAAAAAATATTTTCATCTATGAATGAAGCCGGTAAATTTTTCGATATTTGTTCATCTTCTGTTCATTTCGTTGCAGAGGGGATAACCAAGACGGCTATTTCAAAAAAGAGTGGACAAAAAGTTCAATTTAGTTACGTCTAATGCTTCATATTTTTCAATTAGAGATATGTCATTGCTATAGAATAATGAATTCTGAAAACATGAATAGCATCATAGTTGAAATAGCAAATTTGAAAAATCAGGATATCAAACTATCAGATGGGTTAAATCCTGATCAAATTGTGTCTGATTTTCAGGATATAGAATACGGAGTCAGCACTAACAAATATATGCTACCCAAGAAATATGCACTCATCAAAAGAATTCAGAATTCTATTAAAGACTCTCTTTCATTTTCCAGTGACATCAGTGTGTTCGTTCCGTTGTATACTATCGTAGAGGGGATACGAAAAGAATTAGGTAACGAATACGAATTGAAAAAAGAAGTCAACTCTAAAATTAGAAACTTACGGGCGTTAATTCAAGAAAATGAACAATTTTGATTACCCGACCATTATCATTTTTTGATTACCCGATCATTTATCGCCCGATCATTTATCATTTTTTTTAGCCGACCTTCAAGAGGAATGTCAAAAAAGTGTGGAAAGTGTCAGTATTAATTATTTTATATACAATTTGGACACTTTCCACAACCTTGATAGAGCTGTTAAAACAATCAAATAACACTTCCATGACTGTGTTAAAAATCATCTGACATGTCAAAAAAGTGGGGAAAGTGACAGTATTATTTATTTTATATACAATTTGGACACTTTCTCCATCATTGATAGAGCCGTTAAACACTTCCACGGTGACTTTGTCACTGGTGTTAAAAATCATCCGACATGTCAAGTGTTTTACAATTGAAAAATGGTTTCTGATTTCAAATAATGGTCAATGAAGCATTAACAACCCGATTGGCTCGTGAACGACTGGATGCAATCAGGAGATTTGTACCAATTCGTGACTCTGTAAGAAATAAACTGCAACAACGACAGAGTTTACAAACTGATTTTGCTCTGGGGTCTGAAGAGTTGTTTAAACCAGTAACCACAGCAACGAAAGGGGTAGAGCGTGCTTTACTGGGAGATGGTCCCGAGACGGGAAAATCTGTTATTTCTGTACTTGAAAAACTAGCAACGAAAACTGAACAAACTGAAAAAACTGATCCGAAAAAAACGACTGTTTCTCTGTTGGATAAATTTACTGATCATGCTAAAATAGTAATAAAACAATTTAATTTATTCAAATCAAAGGATTATCGAGCCTTTGGTAATTTTGCTGCTCAAAGCTATAATTCAAAAAAAGATTTTTTAAAGGACGAGTATAAGAATGATAGAATATCAAGTAATGATTGGTCCGATAATTTGTATAAACTAAATAAAGGGATTGGTCGTTTGAATAAGGATGAGATGGGGTACAAGGAATTTCAAAGGGGAATTAGTAATTATAAAAGAGAACAAATAGAAGAGCGACAACGAGAATTAGAAGAACGACGTCAAACACCAACACATAGACAAACAAGAAAACAAAAAAAACAACAACTACCACCTGATGATGATGATGATGATTTAGAAGAACGACGTCAAACACCAACACGAAGACAAAAAAAACAAGAAGAACCTAATGATGATTATTTACAAGAAACGGATTTAGAAAAAATAGATGAAGCAGCTGGTTATAGCGGAAGTGGACTGCAAAATCCAAGGATTAGTTTCTGTCCTGATAGTGTTATCAATGATATATCACGATTAGAAGTTCTTGTAGGAGGGTTCCGAGCTGGAAATAACTCTCCAGAAATAATTAATGAAGCAGCTGATATCTGTAGACGGTTATTTGCCGGCGGTATCATGGATATCAAAACATATCGAGATTTCATTGACGAGTTAGCAGATGGGTATCACAGCAATTGAAAACACTATTGTTTTTATAATAATGATCATACATTACAATCATGATAAACCAACCCTCGTCTATGTAGTTAATTCACGGTTTCCAGTTTATAAAGCATACTATGGAGATGGCCTCGGCAATACTATTTTAGGATTCTTTTCAAGAATGGCTCCAAAAGTGATGCCGTTAGCTAAACAGTTATCAATGAAAGCCATTGATGTTATTCGTGATAAGGGTATTGGTGCTGTTGGAGATCTTGCCGGGAAAGCGTTTTCAACTGCAAAGAATAAAATAACATCATTAGTAAAATCACGAAGTGATTTACGAAAAAAGAAACCGTTACCGTCCACAGAAGAAATGCCTGCAAGTGTTAGTAAAATTATAAATAACGCAGTCGATGAAAAACTAGCGTCAATGGCTTTAACTCCCGATCTAAATATGATAGCAGGAAGTGGCTTTAGAAAACGCTAGCGTTGAAAATCCAATTTAGACTCTGATAAATAGAATAAAATGTTCAAAAAGTCACGTGATCCAGCATTTGATATAGACGCCCCAGTTGGCAAGGATGATTCTGTACGCGATTATCAATATTACGCCTATCATGCCATAGACTCAAATAGTCGATCAAGAATTGATCTTCAAGTCCATGATACCAGTAAATACTTTCTACCCTGTGAAGCGTTTATTGAAATCGAAGGAGAAATTTTACGAACAAATGATACAGAGTATCCAGATGGTACTCAAGTCGGGTTTGTCAATAATGGTATCATGGCGTTATTTGAGAGTGCAAAATATCTCATTGATGGAAAAGAAATTGAGACGATAGATCGTGATGTTGATGTGGCTACAACAATCATAGGGTTAGCGAGATATTCTGATGATTATACAAGATCAGCAGGACCTTCTATGATGTTTGCTAAGGATATTAAAAATACGGCTGGAGGAAATCAATTTATTATAAGACGACCAAAAAAACGTGATAATAATGATGCTGAGGTCGAGGATATGATTATAAACAACGAGCCTAACTTCAATCTAGGAGCTGCAACACGAAACGCAATGTTGGGAGTAGGGCGTAAATCATTTTCATGCGCAATTCCACTGCATCACATATTTGGATTCTGTAGAAACGTCAGAAAAGTTATTTATGGAGCTAAGCATACAGTATCACTTGTACGAAAGGGTGATGATAATGACGCAATCTGGAGGATTCCAGCAGATGCTGCAAATCCCAATGCTGATGCCGGTAAAGTCAAATTAACAAAAATATCATTGTGGATGCCAGTGTTGACTCCAGCAATCACCGCAGAAGAACGATTACTATCATTTATGGACCAAGGGGGAAAGTCGTTGTTGAGTTGGTTATCAGTGAGTACAGATGTGAAGCAATCAGAGCTGAACGGGTTATTCACGTGGAACCTAGCATCAAAACAAGGTGTTGCTGCGCCACGTCATATATTTATTGCGTTACAGGATAACACACGAGTTGGTAATCAACAACGAAGTCATATGATATTTGATCAGTTAGGTGTTAGAGAGGTCTCACTGAGAATAAACGGCCAGCAGGAACCATCCGAGGATATACAACTTGATTACACAGAAAATCATATTGCACGAGTTTATCATAGATTGTTGTCATTTATGGCACGTGATCAAAATGTGGATACCGGTCTACAAATATCACAATTGGATTTCAAAAGCCTCTATCCGATTTATTACTTTTCTCTGGAACATCTCGATTTGATGAGACAATCTGTCGTTGATATACATTTTAGAGCCCGTGTAACCCCTGGTGGTATTGCTAATTATAGAGCGGTTGCTGTCATTCTCAGTGATAAATCAATGCTACTTGAAGGTGTTGGTGGAAGAATGAGAGTGGTAGATGCCCCAGTAGAAAATCTTTAAACGATTTTTCCATTGAATCGTTTACGATTTAGAATCAATCTATTATGTATAATGTCATATAGTGTTATTAGTGTTGCGTTAACTCCTGGTCAAATAAAAAAATTGCAATCAGAATCGGCTAAAAAATGTGGAACCACAATCACTTTGAAACCGAATCAAATGACTGGTGGTGCAAATAAATTATCACTGACAACTCGTCAAATAAAACATTTCAATGATGCACTTGCAGCCAAAAAAGGTGTTCAGATTACTCTTTCTGCGGCTGCTATCAAAAATATGATGAAAACGGGTGGTATATTTTCATTGTTAGCGGCAATACCAGCATTGATTGCAGCAGCAGCCCCAGCGGTGGCTAAAGCAGCGGCGTTAGGAGCCGTTGGTACTGCAGCAGGAATGGCGTTGAAAAAAGCAACTGGACAGGGTTATAAAAAAAGGGGAAAGGGTCTAAGACTACCAGGAACCCCGTATTCGTGGTACAGCGGGAGATCCGTTCACGGATCAGGCCTGAGACTACCAGGAACGGTTTATTAATTCGGGAATCGAAGATTCCTATGTCCAATTTTGATTTAATGGATGCTGCTAAAAACCTAGCGATTAAAAATTTCAGAGGTGTTTTTATGAAAGATCAATTACCACATCAACCAAACAAAACTGAAACAGGTATTATTAATCTCGATAACAGCACCGGACCTGGAACTCACTGGGTTGCATACGCTATTGATCCACGTGGGATTGTTTATTTCGATTCATATGGATTAGCCCCGCCAAAAGAGTTTTTGCGTTATATAAAAAATTTTCCAATGAAGACTTGGTATTCTACGCTACCAACACAACAAATCAATGACCCACCAATATGCGGCAGTGAAGTATTAAATGTCCTTAACGCTATTTCTAACTCCTTGAGTAACCCAAGGGGAAAACCACCTCATATTGTCGTAAATGACTACACTAGTAATCGCTTTTTAGAGAGAGAAAGAGTTTTACAATAACATGATTGATATTTGGGGGAGATCTTTGAAACCCAAACCCGATGACACTGCAACCCCTGGTTCTATCAAGGATATAACAAAAAAAATTAAAGATGAAATCGCTGAGACGTTGAATTTAACAAGTGTCGACCCGAATGAGATAGTTGTATTTCAAGACAAACAGGGTAAATTGAAATCTAGTAATGTGTCGTTGGATGATATTTTAGTTAAACAACAAAACGCAATCGAGGATACTATCGCGTTATTTTCCGATCAGGGTAAACTCAAACCGGGTGTACTTTTTTCGACGATTACAGATAGATTCACTGAATACAATAAAGAATTTGACGATCATTTAAGAAACTACAATGGTTTCCGTAGAAATGTCGTTCAAAAGTTCTTTGGGTCTCCAATTGTAGTTACACCATCTATCGCTGAAATTAAAACGTTTGTTGATGATCAAAAGGTTATCAACGAAGCAACAAAAACAACAACCGACGCCATTGATAAATTTATTGGAACCCCGTTAGATAAAATTGAAATAAAACTCCCTGATATTAAAAAATCCATCGATGAGACGAAAACCTTCATCGAAGGCGTCAAAGGTGATCTTTCGAGGATGATAACAGTCATTGAAAAAACAAAAATTCCTCATACGAAAACCAACAACTTAGTATACACCATCCAACACGGATCATTTGAGTGGACACCTACAAACAACACATTAGATATCACTGCAACCGTTAAGGGTATTTATCGATTAACACTAGTGACACCATTGACTCAATTTAGTATTTCATCGTCCAGTTCATCCGGGGTCAATAATACGATTTCAACGATCATCGACAAGAATACAACTGAAAAGTTCACAATCACATATGCTGATAAAAGTTTGGTTAGAGTCTCAACAACGTGGTATGTGGAATTCGTAGCGGATTTAAGTAAATCGTAATTGAAAACGCTAGCGTATTTAAAATAAAAATGATTTCATCATCGCAATATCGTTATGATCAGGTCAGAGAATTTCAAACTAGACTCAAAACCCTGTCTGAGGAGTATGCAATGAAAATTAAAAAATATCGCAGGAGAATTACCGCAATTGATATTACTGTGTATTCAGTGAGTGGTGTAATCACCGGAGCTGGAATTATACTATCTTCAGTGACAATGATGGCTCCGATAGCTGTTCCAATTTGCATTTCTGCGGCAACAACAATCGCTGGAATAATTTCAATAATCACAAAAAAAATATCATCATGCAGCCAACGGAAACTACAAGACTACATAATTCAATTTCATGTTGTGTCCACTGCATGCTCGCAATTATCCTCATTGATATCGTCATCTCTCGATGATACAATTATATCAGAGAGTGAGTTTTCAGCGATGGTAGATATATATGATTCTGCGATGTCAAAATTAGAAATACAAAAACATGAGTATAATAACAATGACAACACCGATGGAATCAGAAAAAACCAAAATGATCTCAATAACCTCAACGATATCAGATAGTGAGTTCTCAGTGATGATACGTGTCTATGATTCCGCAGTATCAAAATTAGAAATACATCATGAGTATAGCAACGATGACAACACAGATGGAATTACTTCAACAAATAGTGGAGAACACAACCCCAGTACAAACCAGCATGATCTCAATAACCTCAACGAATCCAGAATTCAGTGTGAATTTCCCCTCTCCGGTCCCAGTGAAGGAGATAGCGCTAGCAAAATTACGAGTGTATCATAGCTGGCCTAATATTAGGTCAAAATCATTTGGTGGTCAACAACCGAATAATTCCCTGGTATTTGCAAATAAGAATAAACCCGACGGTACCCCAGACTGGAACGTTGTTTCCATACCAACCGGATCATACCAAATCGAACAAATCAATAATGAATTCGCGCGTAGAATAAAATCGATTACTGGAGCAGAATCAAAAATAGCTATAACAGTTCATGAGCCAACACTATCATCTGCCATTGAAATAAACTCAGAAGAATACGTCATAGATATCTATCAAAGCTCAATAAGGACCGTACTAGGATGGCCTGAATTACCACCCGGGGGGAAAACCGTTAAATTACCAGAACCACAAAAAACTGATTATATCACCGACAGGATAAAATCTGGTAATCCAGTAAAAGGCTATAGTGATTACAGTATTGTTAGAAATTTTTTTGCTCTTAGCACTATAGATAAGGGAGGGAGATATCTTTTTATTAACGAACTTAAAATCAATGACAATTTCATAGCAATGAATAATGATTTTTCACTGTTGTTAATTCCTCTTAAATCCGGCTCTCTTACCCGAGATGAATTTATCAGCGTCGTAGAAACATGTAACAAAATCATCAATGACATGGAAACATTTAATGCGCAAATTATTCAAGAAGTATTAGGTGACAGTAATCCTACAACAAGAAAAATTTTTGCAGACGGCAAGGGCATCCCCGTCAAGGATATTCCAACAGTCAACAAAACATCATCACCGGAAATAAAAATCCTCAAACACAATAATGATCCAGATGGTGGTGGCAGGCATATCGCTCCGTTCAACGTGAATATTTCATCGGTGATTGCGCTCAATTTAGTGTGTGACGTTATCGAAGGAAGCTATCAAATAAATTTAGAACGATCAAATCAAGCTCAGCAAGGGTATATTTTGTATTCATTTGCACCAATAGCTCCTCCAGGATTTTTAATAATCGAGTCTCCGGTGAATCCAGTCTATATGCGATGTCATAATAATTCATTAACCAGAATTAATTTCAAACTCACTGACCAGTCTAATAATCTGATTGATTTACAAGAGGAGGTTTTACAAATAAGTCTGTTTGTAAAGTCGTAGTGATTTTCGACCCTCGGACACGATATCGTATCGGACTGGATCAAATATTCGGTTGAGAGGGTGAGTGACAACGACGTTGTAATCTCTTGAAAAGTTTTTGATTTCATTGATTTTTCATTATTATTTTTTGCCTGATTTCATTGATTTTTTTTTTGCCTAATCAATGATTTATTTGCCTGATTTCATTGAAAACTTGTATCCGATTCACCACATCTTGGCCGTAGAAGCCTGATTTCAGTGAAAACTTGGTTAAAAATGTTGTCCGTCTCACCCTCTCTGCTGCTGTACGTCACCATACTTTAAAACCGGTTCCCACCATTTTTTTCAGCATGACTTTTGATGAAAAACGGACTTTTTTGTTTTTCATGTTATGGATCAGTTGGGCTTAGATAAAAGCTGTTGAAACCCTTTACCCCGCTTGGATTTGGTTAATACTTGGTTTATTGGCTGCGCACCATTGGATAGTACGTCACCATACTTTAAAACCGGTTCCCACCATTTTTTTCAGCATGACTTTTGATGAAAAACGGACTTTTTTGTTTTTCATGTTATGGATCAGTTGGGCTTAGATAAAAGCTGTTGAAACCCTTTACCCCGCTTGGATTTGGTTAATACTTGGTTTATTGGCTGCGCACCATTGGATAGTACGTCACCATACTTTAAAACCGGTTCCCACCATTTTTTTCAGCATGACTTTTGATGAAAAACGGACTTTTTTGTTTTTCATGTTATGGATCAGTTGGGCTTAGATAAAAGCTGTTGAAACCCTTTACCCCGCTTGGATTTGGTTAATACTTGGTTTATTGGCTGCGCACCATTGGATAGTACGTCACCATACTTTAAAACCGGTTCCCACCATTTTTTTCAGCATGACTTTTGATGAAAAACGGACTTTTTTGTTTTTCATGTTATGGATCAGTTGGGCTTAGATAAAAGCTGTTGAAACCCTTTACCCCGCTTGGATTTGGTTAATACTTGGTTTATTGGCTGCGCACCATTGGATAGTACGTCACCATACTTTAAAACCGGTTCCCACCATTTTTTTCAGCATGACTTTTGATGAAAAACGGACTTTTTTGTTTTTCATGTTATGGATCAGTTGGGCTTAGATAAAAGCTGTTGAAACCCTTTACCCCGCTTGGATTTGGTTAATACTTGGTTTATTGGCTGCGCACCATTGGATAGTACGTCACCATACTTTAAAACCGGTTCCCACCATTTTTTTCAGCATGACTTTTGATGAAAAACGGACTTTTTTGTTTTTCATGTTATGGATCAGTTGGGCTTAGATAAAAGCTGTTGAAACCCTTTACCCCGCTTGGATTTGGTTAATACTTGGTTTATTGGCTGCGCACCATTGGATAGTACGTCACCATACTTTAAAACCGGTTCCCACCATTTTTTTCAGCATGACTTTTGATGAAAAACGGACTTTTTTGTTTTTCATGTTATGGATCAGTTGGGCTTAGATAAAAGCTGTTGAAACCCTTTACCCCGCTTGGATTTGGTTAATACTTGGTTTATTGGCTGCGCACCATTGCATAGTACGTCACCATACTTTAAAACCGGTTCCCACCATTTTTTTCAGCATGACTTTTGATGAAAAACGGACTTTTTTGTTTTTCATGTTATGGATCAGTTGGGCTTAGATAAAAGCTGTTGAAACCCTTTACCCCGCTTGGATTTGGTTAATACTTGGTTTATTGGCTGCGCACCATTGGATAGTACGTCACCATACTTTAAAACCGGTTCCCACCATTTTTTTCAGCATGACTTTTGATGAAAAACGGACTTTTTTGTTTTTCATGTTATGGATCAGTTGGGCTTAGATAAAAGCTGTTGAAACCCTTTACCCCGCTTGGATTTGGTTAATACTTGGTTTATTGGCTGCGCACCATTGGATAGTACGTCACCATACTTTAAAACCGGTTCCCACCATTTTTTTCAGCATGACTTTTGATGAAAAACGGACTTTTTTGTTTTTCATGTTATGGATCAGTTGGGCTTAGATAAAAGCTGTTGAAACCCTTTACCCCGCTTGGATTTGGTTAATACTTGGTTTATTGGCTGCGCACCATTGGATAGTACGTCACCATACTTTAAAACCGGTTCCCACCATTTTTTTCAGCATGACTTTTGATGAAAAACGGACTTTTTTGTTTTTCATGTTATGGATCAGTTGGGCTTAGATAAAAGCTGTTGAAACCCTTTACCCCGCTTGGATTTGGTTAATACTTGGTTTATTGGCTGCGCACCATTGCATAGTACGTCACCATACTTTAAAACCGGTTCCCACCATTTTTTTCAGCATGACTTTTGATGAAAAACGGACTTTTTTGTTTTTCATGTTATGGATCAGTTGGGCTTAGATAAAAGCTGTTGAAACCCTTTACCCCGCTTGGATTTGGTTAATACTTGGTTTATTGGCTGCGCACCATTGGATAGTACGTCACCATACTTTAAAACCGGTTCCCACCATTTTTTTCAGCATGACTTTTGATGAAAAACGGACTTTTTTGTTTTTCATGTTATGGATCAGTTGGGCTTAGATAAAAGCTGTTGAAACCCTTTACCCCGCTTGGATTTGGTTAATACTTGGTTTATTGGCTGCGCACCATTGGATAGTACGTCACCATACTTTAAAACCGGTTCCCACCATTTTTTTCAGCATGACTTTTGATGAAAAACGGACTTTTTTGTTTTTCATGTTATGGATCAGTTGGGCTTAGATAAAAGCTGTTGAAACCCTTTACCCCGCTTGGATTTGGTTAATACTTGGTTTATTGGCTGCGCACCATTGGATAGTACGTCACCATACTTTAAAACCGGTTCCCACCATTTTTTTCAGCATGACTTTTGATGAAAAACGGACTTTTTTGTTTTTCATGTTATGGATCAGTTGGGCTTAGATAAAAGCTGTTGAAACCCTTTACCCCGCTTGGATTTGGTTAATACTTGGTTTATTGGCTGCGCACCATTGGATAGTACGTCACCATACTTTAAAACCGGTTCCCACCATTTTTTTCAGCATGACTTTTGATGAAAAACGGACTTTTTTGTTTTTCATGTTATGGATCAGTTGGGCTTAGATAAAAGCTGTTGAAACCCTTTACCCCGCTTGGATTTGGTTAATACTTGGTTTATTGGCTGCGCACCATTGGATAGTACGTCACCATACTTTAAAACCGGTTCCCACCATTTTTTTCAGCATGACTTTTGATGAAAAACGGACTTTTTTGTTTTTCATGTTATGGATCAGTTGGGCTTAGATAAAAGCTGTTGAAACCCTTTACCCCGCTTGGATTTGGTTAATACTTGGTTTATTGGCTGCGCACCATTGGATAGTACGTCACCATACTTTAAAACCGGTTCCCACCATTTTTTTCAGCATGACTTTTGATGAAAAACGGACTTTTTTGTTTTTCATGTTATGGATCAGTTGGGCTTAGATAAAAGCTGTTGAAACCCTTTACCCCGCTTGGATTTGGTTAATACTTGGTTTATTGGCTGCGCACCATTGGATAGTACGTCACCATACTTTAAAACCGGTTCCCACCATTTTTTTCAGCATGACTTTTGATGAAAAACGGACTTTTTTGTTTTTCATGTTATGGATCAGTTGGGCTTAGATAAAAGCTGTTGAAACCCTTTACCCCGCTTGGATTTGGTTAATACTTGGTTTATTGGCTGCGCACCATTGGATAGTACGTCACCATACTTTAAAACCGGTTCCCACCATTTTTTTCAGCATGACTTTTGATGAAAAACGGACTTTTTTGTTTTTCATGTTATGGATCAGTTGGGCTTAGATAAAAGCTGTTGAAACCCTTTACCCCGCTTGGATTTGGTTAATACTTGGTTTATTGGCTGCGCACCATTGGATAGTACGTCACCATACTTTAAAACCGGTTCCCACCATTTTTTTCAGCATGACTTTTGATGAAAAACGGACTTTTTTGTTTTTCATGTTATGGATCAGTTGGGCTTAGATAAAAGCTGTTGAAACCCTTTACCCCGCTTGGATTTGGTTAATACTTGGTTTATTGGCTGCGCACCATTGGATAGTACGTCACCATACTTTAAAACCGGTTCCCACCATTTTTTTCAGCATGACTTTTGATGAAAAACGGACTTTTTTGTTTTTCATGTTATGGATCAGTTGGGCTTAGATAAAAGCTGTTGAAACCCTTTACCCCGCTTGGATTTGGTTAATACTTGGTTTATTGGCTGCGCACCATTGGATAGTACGTCACCATACTTTAAAACCGGTTCCCACCATTTTTTTCAGCATGACTTTTGATGAAAAACGGACTTTTTTGTTTTTCATGTTATGGATCAGTTGGGCTTAGATAAAAGCTGTTGAAACCCTTTACCCCGCTTGGATTTGGTTAATACTTGGTTTATTGGCTGCGCACCATTGGATAGTACGTCACCATACTTTAAAACCGGTTCCCACCATTTTTTTCAGCATGACTTTTGATGAAAAACGGACTTTTTTGTTTTTCATGTTATGGATCAGTTGGGCTTAGATAAAAGCTGTTGAAACCCTTTACCCCGCTTGGATTTGGTTAATACTTGGTTTATTGGCTGCGCACCATTGGATAGTACGTCACCATACTTTAAAACCGGTTCCCACCATTTTTTTCAGCATGACTTTTGATGAAAAACGGACTTTTTTGTTTTTCATGTTATGGATCAGTTGGGCTTAGATAAAAGCTGTTGAAACCCTTTACCCCGCTTGGATTTGGTTAATACTTGGTTTATTGGCTGCGCACCATTGGATAGTACGTCACCATACTTTAAAACCGGTTCCCACCATTTTTTTCAGCATGACTTTTGATGAAAAACGGACTTTTTTGTTTTTCATGTTATGGATCAGTTGGGCTTAGATAAAAGCTGTTGAAACCCTTTACCCCGCTTGGATTTGGTTAATACTTGGTTTATTGGCTGCGCACCATTGGATAGTACGTCACCATACTTTAAAACCGGTTCCCACCATTTTTTTCAGCATGACTTTTGATGAAAAACGGACTTTTTTGTTTTTCATGTTATGGATCAGTTGGGCTTAGATAAAAGCTGTTGAAACCCTTTACCCCGCTTGGATTTGGTTAATACTTGGTTTATTGGCTGCGCACCATTGGATAGTACGTCACCATACTTTAAAACCGGTTCCCACCATTTTTTTCAGCATGACTTTTGATGAAAAACGGACTTTTTTGTTTTTCATGTTATGGATCAGTTGGGCTTAGATAAAAGCTGTTGAAACCCTTTACCCCGCTTGGATTTGGTTAATACTTGGTTTATTGGCTGCGCACCATTGGATAGTACGTCACCATACTTTAAAACCGGTTCCCACCATTTTTTTCAGCATGACTTTTGATGAAAAACGGACTTTTTTGTTTTTCATGTTATGGATCAGTTGGGCTTAGATAAAAGCTGTTGAAACCCTTTACCCCGCTTGGATTTGGTTAATACTTGGTTTATTGGCTGCGCACCATTGGATAGTACGTCACCATACTTTAAAACCGGTTCCCACCATTTTTTTCAGCATGACTTTTGATGAAAAACGGACTTTTTTGTTTTTCATGTTATGGATCAGTTGGGCTTAGATAAAAGCTGTTGAAACCCTTTACCCCGCTTGGATTTGGTTAATACTTGGTTTATTGGCTGCGCACCATTGGATAGTACGTCACCATACTTTAAAACCGGTTCCCACCATTTTTTTCAGCATGACTTTTGATGAAAAACGGACTTTTTTGTTTTTCATGTTATGGATCAGTTGGGCTTAGATAAAAGCTGTTGAAACCCTTTACCCCGCTTGGATTTGGTTAATACTTGGTTTATTGGCTGCGCACCATTGGATAGTACGTCACCATACTTTAAAACCGGTTCCCACCATTTTTTTCAGCATGACTTTTGATGAAAAACGGACTTTTTTGTTTTTCATGTTATGGATCAGTTGGGCTTAGATAAAAGCTGTTGAAACCCTTTACCCCGCTTGGATTTGGTTAATACTTGGTTTATTGGCTGCGCACCATTGGATAGTACGTCACCATACTTTAAAACCGGTTCCCACCATTTTTTTCAGCATGACTTTTGATGAAAAACGGACTTTTTTGTTTTTCATGTTATGGATCAGTTGGGCTTAGATAAAAGCTGTTGAAACCCTTTACCCCGCTTGGATTTGGTTAATACTTGGTTTATTGGCTGCGCACCATTGGATAGTACGTCACCATACTTTAAAACCGGTTCCCACCATTTTTTTCAGCATGACTTTTGATGAAAAACGGACTTTTTTGTTTTTCATGTTATGGATCAGTTGGGCTTAGATAAAAGCTGTTGAAACCCTTTACCCCGCTTGGATTTGGTTAATACTTGGTTTATTGGCTGCGCACCATTGGATAGTACGTCACCATACTTTAAAACCGGTTCCCACCATTTTTTTCAGCATGACTTTTGATGAAAAACGGACTTTTTTGTTTTTCATGTTATGGATCAGTTGGGCTTAGATAAAAGCTGTTGAAACCCTTTACCCCGCTTGGATTTGGTTAATACTTGGTTTATTGGCTGCGCACCATTGGATAGTACGTCACCATACTTTAAAACCGGTTCCCACCATTTTTTTCAGCATGACTTTTGATGAAAAACGGACTTTTTTGTTTTTCATGTTATGGATCAGTTGGGCTTAGATAAAAGCTGTTGAAACCCTTTACCCCGCTTGGATTTGGTTAATACTTGGTTTATTGGCTGCGCACCATTGGATAGTACGTCACCATACTTTAAAACCGGTTCCCACCATTTTTTTCAGCATGACTTTTGATGAAAAACGGACTTTTTTGTTTTTCATGTTATGGATCAGTTGGGCTTAGATAAAAGCTGTTGAAACCCTTTACCCCGCTTGGATTTGGTTAATACTTGGTTTATTGGCTGCGCACCATTGGATAGTACGTCACCATACTTTAAAACCGGTTCCCACCATTTTTTTCAGCATGACTTTTGATGAAAAACGGACTTTTTTGTTTTTCATGTTATGGATCAGTTGGGCTTAGATAAAAGCTGTTGAAACCCTTTACCCCGCTTGGATTTGGTTAATACTTGGTTTATTGGCTGCGCACCATTGGATAGTACGTCACCATACTTTAAAACCGGTTCCCACCATTTTTTTCAGCATGACTTTTGATGAAAAACGGACTTTTTTGTTTTTCATGTTATGGATCAGTTGGGCTTAGATAAAAGCTGTTGAAACCCTTTACCCCGCTTGGATTTGGTTAATACTTGGTTTATTGGCTGCGCACCATTGGATAGTACGTCACCATACTTTAAAACCGGTTCCCACCATTTTTTTCAGCATGACTTTTGATGAAAAACGGACTTTTTTGTTTTTCATGTTATGGATCAGTTGGGCTTAGATAAAAGCTGTTGAAACCCTTTACCCCGCTTGGATTTGGTTAATACTTGGTTTATTGGCTGCGCACCATTGGATAGTACGTCACCATACTTTAAAACCGGTTCCCACCATTTTTTTCAGCATGACTTTTGATGAAAAACGGACTTTTTTGTTTTTCATGTTATGGATCAGTTGGGCTTAGATAAAAGCTGTTGAAACCCTTTACCCCGCTTGGATTTGGTTAATACTTGGTTTATTGGCTGCGCACCATTGGATAGTACGTCACCATACTTTAAAACCGGTTCCCACCATTTTTTTCAGCATGACTTTTGATGAAAAACGGACTTTTTTGTTTTTCATGTTATGGATCAGTTGGGCTTAGATAAAAGCTGTTGAAACCCTTTACCCCGCTTGGATTTGGTTAATACTTGGTTTATTGGCTGCGCACCATTGGATAGTACGTCACCATACTTTAAAACCGGTTCCCACCATTTTTTTCAGCATGACTTTTGATGAAAAACGGACTTTTTTGTTTTTCATGTTATGGATCAGTTGGGCTTAGATAAAAGCTGTTGAAACCCTTTACCCCGCTTGGATTTGGTTAATACTTGGTTTATTGGCTGCGCACCATTGGATAGTACGTCACCATACTTTAAAACCGGTTCCCACCATTTTTTTCAGCATGACTTTTGATGAAAAACGGACTTTTTTGTTTTTCATGTTATGGATCAGTTGGGCTTAGATAAAAGCTGTTGAAACCCTTTACCCCGCTTGGATTTGGTTAATACTTGGTTTATTGGCTGCGCACCATTGGATAGTACGTCACCATACTTTAAAACCGGTTCCCACCATTTTTTTCAGCATGACTTTTGATGAAAAACGGACTTTTTTGTTTTTCATGTTATGGATCAGTTGGGCTTAGATAAAAGCTGTTGAAACCCTTTACCCCGCTTGGATTTGGTTAATACTTGGTTTATTGGCTGCGCACCATTGGATAGTACGTCACCATACTTTAAAACCGGTTCCCACCATTTTTTTCAGCATGACTTTTGATGAAAAACGGACTTTTTTGTTTTTCATGTTATGGATCAGTTGGGCTTAGATAAAAGCTGTTGAAACCCTTTACCCCGCTTGGATTTGGTTAATACTTGGTTTATTGGCTGCGCACCATTGGATAGTACGTCACCATACTTTAAAACCGGTTCCCACCATTTTTTTCAGCATGACTTTTGATGAAAAACGGACTTTTTTGTTTTTCATGTTATGGATCAGTTGGGCTTAGATAAAAGCTGTTGAAACCCTTTACCCCGCTTGGATTTGGTTAATACTTGGTTTATTGGCTGCGCACCATTGGATAGTACGTCACCATACTTTAAAACCGGTTCCCACCATTTTTTTCAGCATGACTTTTGATGAAAAACGGACTTTTTTGTTTTTCATGTTATGGATCAGTTGGGCTTAGATAAAAGCTGTTGAAACCCTTTACCCCGCTTGGATTTGGTTAATACTTGGTTTATTGGCTGCGCACCATTGGATAGTACGTCACCATACTTTAAAACCGGTTCCCACCATTTTTTTCAGCATGACTTTTGATGAAAAACGGACTTTTTTGTTTTTCATGTTATGGATCAGTTGGGCTTAGATAAAAGCTGTTGAAACCCTTTACCCCGCTTGGATTTGGTTAATACTTGGTTTATTGGCTGCGCACCATTGGATAGTACGTCACCATACTTTAAAACCGGTTCCCACCATTTTTTTCAGCATGACTTTTGATGAAAAACGGACTTTTTTGTTTTTCATGTTATGGATCAGTTGGGCTTAGATAAAAGCTGTTGAAACCCTTTACCCCGCTTGGATTTGGTTAATACTTGGTTTATTGGCTGCGCACCATTGGATAGTACGTCACCATACTTTAAAACCGGTTCCCACCATTTTTTTCAGCATGACTTTTGATGAAAAACGGACTTTTTTGTTTTTCATGTTATGGATCAGTTGGGCTTAGATAAAAGCTGTTGAAACCCTTTACCCCGCTTGGATTTGGTTAATACTTGGTTTATTGGCTGCGCACCATTGGATAGTACGTCACCATACTTTAAAACCGGTTCCCACCATTTTTTTCAGCATGACTTTTGATGAAAAACGGACTTTTTTGTTTTTCATGTTATGGATCAGTTGGGCTTAGATAAAAGCTGTTGAAACCCTTTACCCCGCTTGGATTTGGTTAATACTTGGTTTATTGGCTGCGCACCATTGGATAGTACGTCACCATACTTTAAAACCGGTTCCCACCATTTTTTTCAGCATGACTTTTGATGAAAAACGGACTTTTTTGTTTTTCATGTTATGGATCAGTTGGGCTTAGATAAAAGCTGTTGAAACCCTTTACCCCGCTTGGATTTGGTTAATACTTGGTTTATTGGCTGCGCACCATTGGATAGTACGTCACCATACTTTAAAACCGGTTCCCACCATTTTTTTCAGCATGACTTTTGATGAAAAACGGACTTTTTTGTTTTTCATGTTATGGATCAGTTGGGCTTAGATAAAAGCTGTTGAAACCCTTTACCCCGCTTGGATTTGGTTAATACTTGGTTTATTGGCTGCGCACCATTGGATAGTACGTCACCATACTTTAAAACCGGTTCCCACCATTTTTTTCAGCATGACTTTTGATGAAAAACGGACTTTTTTGTTTTTCATGTTATGGATCAGTTGGGCTTAGATAAAAGCTGTTGAAACCCTTTACCCCGCTTGGATTTGGTTAATACTTGGTTTATTGGCTGCGCACCATTGGATAGTACGTCACCATACTTTAAAACCGGTTCCCACCATTTTTTTCAGCATGACTTTTGATGAAAAACGGACTTTTTTGTTTTTCATGTTATGGATCAGTTGGGCTTAGATAAAAGCTGTTGAAACCCTTTACCCCGCTTGGATTTGGTTAATACTTGGTTTATTGGCTGCGCACCATTGGATAGTACGTCACCATACTTTAAAACCGGTTCCCACCATTTTTTTCAGCATGACTTTTGATGAAAAACGGACTTTTTTGTTTTTCATGTTATGGATCAGTTGGGCTTAGATAAAAGCTGTTGAAACCCTTTACCCCGCTTGGATTTGGTTAATACTTGGTTTATTGGCTGCGCACCATTGGATAGTACGTCACCATACTTTAAAACCGGTTCCCACCATTTTTTTCAGCATGACTTTTGATGAAAAACGGACTTTTTTGTTTTTCATGTTATGGATCAGTTGGGCTTAGATAAAAGCTGTTGAAACCCTTTACCCCGCTTGGATTTGGTTAATACTTGGTTTATTGGCTGCGCACCATTGGATAGTACGTCACCATACTTTAAAACCGGTTCCCACCATTTTTTTCAGCATGACTTTTGATGAAAAACGGACTTTTTTGTTTTTCATGTTATGGATCAGTTGGGCTTAGATAAAAGCTGTTGAAACCCTTTACCCCGCTTGGATTTGGTTAATACTTGGTTTATTGGCTGCGCACCATTGGATAGTACGTCACCATACTTTAAAACCGGTTCCCACCATTTTTTTCAGCATGACTTTTGATGAAAAACGGACTTTTTTGTTTTTCATGTTATGGATCAGTTGGGCTTAGATAAAAGCTGTTGAAACCCTTTACCCCGCTTGGATTTGGTTAATACTTGGTTTATTGGCTGCGCACCATTGGATAGTACGTCACCATACTTTAAAACCGGTTCCCACCATTTTTTTCAGCATGACTTTTGATGAAAAACGGACTTTTTTGTTTTTCATGTTATGGATCAGTTGGGCTTAGATAAAAGCTGTTGAAACCCTTTACCCCGCTTGGATTTGGTTAATACTTGGTTTATTGGCTGCGCACCATTGGATAGTACGTCACCATACTTTAAAACCGGTTCCCACCATTTTTTTCAGCATGACTTTTGATGAAAAACGGACTTTTTTGTTTTTCATGTTATGGATCAGTTGGGCTTAGATAAAAGCTGTTGAAACCCTTTACCCCGCTTGGATTTGGTTAATACTTGGTTTATTGGCTGCGCACCATTGGATAGTACGTCACCATACTTTAAAACCGGTTCCCACCATTTTTTTCAGCATGACTTTTGATGAAAAACGGACTTTTTTGTTTTTCATGTTATGGATCAGTTGGGCTTAGATAAAAGCTGTTGAAACCCTTTACCCCGCTTGGATTTGGTTAATACTTGGTTTATTGGCTGCGCACCATTGGATAGTACGTCACCATACTTTAAAACCGGTTCCCACCATTTTTTTCAGCATGACTTTTGATGAAAAACGGACTTTTTTGTTTTTCATGTTATGGATCAGTTGGGCTTAGATAAAAGCTGTTGAAACCCTTTACCCCGCTTGGATTTGGTTAATACTTGGTTTATTGGCTGCGCACCATTGGATAGTACGTCACCATACTTTAAAACCGGTTCCCACCATTTTTTTCAGCATGACTTTTGATGAAAAACGGACTTTTTTGTTTTTCATGTTATGGATCAGTTGGGCTTAGATAAAAGCTGTTGAAACCCTTTACCCCGCTTGGATTTGGTTAATACTTGGTTTATTGGCTGCGCACCATTGGATAGTACGTCACCATACTTTAAAACCGGTTCCCACCATTTTTTTCAGCATGACTTTTGATGAAAAACGGACTTTTTTGTTTTTCATGTTATGGATCAGTTGGGCTTAGATAAAAGCTGTTGAAACCCTTTACCCCGCTTGGATTTGGTTAATACTTGGTTTATTGGCTGCGCACCATTGGATAGTACGTCACCATACTTTAAAACCGGTTCCCACCATTTTTTTCAGCATGACTTTTGATGAAAAACGGACTTTTTTGTTTTTCATGTTATGGATCAGTTGGGCTTAGATAAAAGCTGTTGAAACCCTTTACCCCGCTTGGATTTGGTTAATACTTGGTTTATTGGCTGCGCACCATTGGATAGTACGTCACCATACTTTAAAACCGGTTCCCACCATTTTTTTCAGCATGACTTTTGATGAAAAACGGACTTTTTTGTTTTTCATGTTATGGATCAGTTGGGCTTAGATAAAAGCTGTTGAAACCCTTTACCCCGCTTGGATTTGGTTAATACTTGGTTTATTGGCTGCGCACCATTGGATAGTACGTCACCATACTTTAAAACCGGTTCCCACCATTTTTTTCAGCATGACTTTTGATGAAAAACGGACTTTTTTGTTTTTCATGTTATGGATCAGTTGGGCTTAGATAAAAGCTGTTGAAACCCTTTACCCCGCTTGGATTTGGTTAATACTTGGTTTATTGGCTGCGCACCATTGGATAGTACGTCACCATACTTTAAAACCGGTTCCCACCATTTTTTTCAGCATGACTTTTGATGAAAAACGGACTTTTTTGTTTTTCATGTTATGGATCAGTTGGGCTTAGATAAAAGCTGTTGAAACCCTTTACCCCGCTTGGATTTGGTTAATACTTGGTTTATTGGCTGCGCACCATTGGATAGTACGTCACCATACTTTAAAACCGGTTCCCACCATTTTTTTCAGCATGACTTTTGATGAAAAACGGACTTTTTTGTTTTTCATGTTATGGATCAGTTGGGCTTAGATAAAAGCTGTTGAAACCCTTTACCCCGCTTGGATTTGGTTAATACTTGGTTTATTGGCTGCGCACCATTGGATAGTACGTCACCATACTTTAAAACCGGTTCCCACCATTTTTTTCAGCATGACTTTTGATGAAAAACGGACTTTTTTGTTTTTCATGTTATGGATCAGTTGGGCTTAGATAAAAGCTGTTGAAACCCTTTACCCCGCTTGGATTTGGTTAATACTTGGTTTATTGGCTGCGCACCATTGGATAGTACGTCACCATACTTTAAAACCGGTTCCCACCATTTTTTTCAGCATGACTTTTGATGAAAAACGGACTTTTTTGTTTTTCATGTTATGGATCAGTTGGGCTTAGATAAAAGCTGTTGAAACCCTTTACCCCGCTTGGATTTGGTTAATACTTGGTTTATTGGCTGCGCACCATTGGATAGTACGTCACCATACTTTAAAACCGGTTCCCACCATTTTTTTCAGCATGACTTTTGATGAAAAACGGACTTTTTTGTTTTTCATGTTATGGATCAGTTGGGCTTAGATAAAAGCTGTTGAAACCCTTTACCCCGCTTGGATTTGGTTAATACTTGGTTTATTGGCTGCGCACCATTGGATAGTACGTCACCATACTTTAAAACCGGTTCCCACCATTTTTTTCAGCATGACTTTTGATGAAAAACGGACTTTTTTGTTTTTCATGTTATGGATCAGTTGGGCTTAGATAAAAGCTGTTGAAACCCTTTACCCCGCTTGGATTTGGTTAATACTTGGTTTATTGGCTGCGCACCATTGGATAGTACGTCACCATACTTTAAAACCGGTTCCCACCATTTTTTTCAGCATGACTTTTGATGAAAAACGGACTTTTTTGTTTTTCATGTTATGGATCAGTTGGGCTTAGATAAAAGCTGTTGAAACCCTTTACCCCGCTTGGATTTGGTTAATACTTGGTTTATTGGCTGCGCACCATTGGATAGTACGTCACCATACTTTAAAACCGGTTCCCACCATTTTTTTCAGCATGACTTTTGATGAAAAACGGACTTTTTTGTTTTTCATGTTATGGATCAGTTGGGCTTAGATAAAAGCTGTTGAAACCCTTTACCCCGCTTGGATTTGGTTAATACTTGGTTTATTGGCTGCGCACCATTGGATAGTACGTCACCATACTTTAAAACCGGTTCCCACCATTTTTTTCAGCATGACTTTTGATGAAAAACGGACTTTTTTGTTTTTCATGTTATGGATCAGTTGGGCTTAGATAAAAGCTGTTGAAACCCTTTACCCCGCTTGGATTTGGTTAATACTTGGTTTATTGGCTGCGCACCATTGGATAGTACGTCACCATACTTTAAAACCGGTTCCCACCATTTTTTTCAGCATGACTTTTGATGAAAAACGGACTTTTTTGTTTTTCATGTTATGGATCAGTTGGGCTTAGATAAAAGCTGTTGAAACCCTTTACCCCGCTTGGATTTGGTTAATACTTGGTTTATTGGCTGCGCACCATTGGATAGTACGTCACCATACTTTAAAACCGGTTCCCACCATTTTTTTCAGCATGACTTTTGATGAAAAACGGACTTTTTTGTTTTTCATGTTATGGATCAGTTGGGCTTAGATAAAAGCTGTTGAAACCCTTTACCCCGCTTGGATTTGGTTAATACTTGGTTTATTGGCTGCGCACCATTGGATAGTACGTCACCATACTTTAAAACCGGTTCCCACCATTTTTTTCAGCATGACTTTTGATGAAAAACGGACTTTTTTGTTTTTCATGTTATGGATCAGTTGGGCTTAGATAAAAGCTGTTGAAACCCTTTACCCCGCTTGGATTTGGTTAATACTTGGTTTATTGGCTGCGCACCATTGGATAGTACGTCACCATACTTTAAAACCGGTTCCCACCATTTTTTTCAGCATGACTTTTGATGAAAAACGGACTTTTTTGTTTTTCATGTTATGGATCAGTTGGGCTTAGATAAAAGCTGTTGAAACCCTTTACCCCGCTTGGATTTGGTTAATACTTGGTTTATTGGCTGCGCACCATTGGATAGTACGTCACCATACTTTAAAACCGGTTCCCACCATTTTTTTCAGCATGACTTTTGATGAAAAACGGACTTTTTTGTTTTTCATGTTATGGATCAGTTGGGCTTAGATAAAAGCTGTTGAAACCCTTTACCCCGCTTGGATTTGGTTAATACTTGGTTTATTGGCTGCGCACCATTGGATAGTACGTCACCATACTTTAAAACCGGTTCCCACCATTTTTTTCAGCATGACTTTTGATGAAAAACGGACTTTTTTGTTTTTCATGTTATGGATCAGTTGGGCTTAGATAAAAGCTGTTGAAACCCTTTACCCCGCTTGGATTTGGTTAATACTTGGTTTATTGGCTGCGCACCATTGGATAGTACGTCACCATACTTTAAAACCGGTTCCCACCATTTTTTTCAGCATGACTTTTGATGAAAAACGGACTTTTTTGTTTTTCATGTTATGGATCAGTTGGGCTTAGATAAAAGCTGTTGAAACCCTTTACCCCGCTTGGATTTGGTTAATACTTGGTTTATTGGCTGCGCACCATTGGATAGTACGTCACCATACTTTAAAACCGGTTCCCACCATTTTTTTCAGCATGACTTTTGATGAAAAACGGACTTTTTTGTTTTTCATGTTATGGATCAGTTGGGCTTAGATAAAAGCTGTTGAAACCCTTTACCCCGCTTGGATTTGGTTAATACTTGGTTTATTGGCTGCGCACCATTGGATAGTACGTCACCATACTTTAAAACCGGTTCCCACCATTTTTTTCAGCATGACTTTTGATGAAAAACGGACTTTTTTGTTTTTCATGTTATGGATCAGTTGGGCTTAGATAAAAGCTGTTGAAACCCTTTACCCCGCTTGGATTTGGTTAATACTTGGTTTATTGGCTGCGCACCATTGGATAGTACGTCACCATACTTTAAAACCGGTTCCCACCATTTTTTTCAGCATGACTTTTGATGAAAAACGGACTTTTTTGTTTTTCATGTTATGGATCAGTTGGGCTTAGATAAAAGCTGTTGAAACCCTTTACCCCGCTTGGATTTGGTTAATACTTGGTTTATTGGCTGCGCACCATTGGATAGTACGTCACCATACTTTAAAACCGGTTCCCACCATTTTTTTCAGCATGACTTTTGATGAAAAACGGACTTTTTTGTTTTTCATGTTATGGATCAGTTGGGCTTAGATAAAAGCTGTTGAAACCCTTTACCCCGCTTGGATTTGGTTAATACTTGGTTTATTGGCTGCGCACCATTGGATAGTACGTCACCATACTTTAAAACCGGTTCCCACCATTTTTTTCAGCATGACTTTTGATGAAAAACGGACTTTTTTGTTTTTCATGTTATGGATCAGTTGGGCTTAGATAAAAGCTGTTGAAACCCTTTACCCCGCTTGGATTTGGTTAATACTTGGTTTATTGGCTGCGCACCATTGGATAGTACGTCACCATACTTTAAAACCGGTTCCCACCATTTTTTTCAGTATGACTTTTGATGAAAAACGGACTTTTTTGTTTTTCATGTTATGGATCAGTTGGGCTTAGATAAAAGCTGTTGAAACCCTTTACCCCGCTTGGATTTGGTTAATACTTGGTTTATTGGCTGCGCACCATTGGATAGTACGTCACCATACTTTAAAACCGGTTCCCACCATTTTTTTCAGCATGACTTTTGATGAAAAACGGACTTTTTTGTTTTTCATGTTATGGATCAGTTGGGCTTAGATAAAAGCTGTTGAAACCCTTTACCCCGCTTGGATTTGGTTAATACTTGGTTTATTGGCTGCGCACCATTGGATAGTACGTCACCATACTTTAAAACCGGTTCCCACCATTTTTTTCAGCATGACTTTTGATGAAAAACGGACTTTTTTGTTTTTCATGTTATGGATCAGTTGGGCTTAGATAAAAGCTGTTGAAACCCTTTACCCCGCTTGGATTTGGTTAATACTTGGTTTATTGGCTGCGCACCATTGGATAGTACGTCACCATACTTTAAAACCGGTTCCCACCATTTTTTTCAGCATGACTTTTGATGAAAAACGGACTTTTTTGTTTTTCATGTTATGGATCAGTTGGGCTTAGATAAAAGCTGTTGAAACCCTTTACCCCGCTTGGATTTGGTTAATACTTGGTTTATTGGCTGCGCACCATTGGATAGTACGTCACCATACTTTAAAACCGGTTCCCACCATTTTTTTCAGCATGACTTTTGATGAAAAACGGACTTTTTTGTTTTTCATGTTATGGATCAGTTGGGCTTAGATAAAAGCTGTTGAAACCCTTTACCCCGCTTGGATTTGGTTAATACTTGGTTTATTGGCTGCGCACCATTGGATAGTACGTCACCATACTTTAAAACCGGTTCCCACCATTTTTTTCAGCATGACTTTTGATGAAAAACGGACTTTTTTGTTTTTCATGTTATGGATCAGTTGGGCTTAGATAAAAGCTGTTGAAACCCTTTACCCCGCTTGGATTTGGTTAATACTTGGTTTATTGGCTGCGCACCATTGGATAGTACGTCACCATACTTTAAAACCGGTTCCCACCATTTTTTTCAGCATGACTTTTGATGAAAAACGGACTTTTTTGTTTTTCATGTTATGGATCAGTTGGGCTTAGATAAAAGCTGTTGAAACCCTTTACCCCGCTTGGATTTGGTTAATACTTGGTTTATTGGCTGCGCACCATTGGATAGTACGTCACCATACTTTAAAACCGGTTCCCACCATTTTTTTCAGCATGACTTTTGATGAAAAACGGACTTTTTTGTTTTTCATGTTATGGATCAGTTGGGCTTAGATAAAAGCTGTTGAAACCCTTTACCCCGCTTGGATTTGGTTAATACTTGGTTTATTGGCTGCGCACCATTGGATAGTACGTCACCATACTTTAAAACCGGTTCCCACCATTTTTTTCAGCATGACTTTTGATGAAAAACGGACTTTTTTGTTTTTCATGTTATGGATCAGTTGGGCTTAGATAAAAGCTGTTGAAACCCTTTACCCCGCTTGGATTTGGTTAATACTTGGTTTATTGGCTGCGCACCATTGGATAGTACGTCACCATACTTTAAAACCGGTTCCCACCATTTTTTTCAGCATGACTTTTGATGAAAAACGGACTTTTTTGTTTTTCATGTTATGGATCAGTTGGGCTTAGATAAAAGCTGTTGAAACCCTTTACCCCGCTTGGATTTGGTTAATACTTGGTTTATTGGCTGCGCACCATTGGATAGTACGTCACCATACTTTAAAACCGGTTCCCACCATTTTTTTCAGCATGACTTTTGATGAAAAACGGACTTTTTTGTTTTTCATGTTATGGATCAGTTGGGCTTAGATAAAAGCTGTTGAAACCCTTTACCCCGCTTGGATTTGGTTAATACTTGGTTTATTGGCTGCGCACCATTGGATAGTACGTCACCATACTTTAAAACCGGTTCCCACCATTTTTTTCAGCATGACTTTTGATGAAAAACGGACTTTTTTGTTTTTCATGTTATGGATCAGTTGGGCTTAGATAAAAGCTGTTGAAACCCTTTACCCCGCTTGGATTTGGTTAATACTTGGTTTATTGGCTGCGCACCATTGGATAGTACGTCACCATACTTTAAAACCGGTTCCCACCATTTTTTTCAGCATGACTTTTGATGAAAAACGGACTTTTTTGTTTTTCATGTTATGGATCAGTTGGGCTTAGATAAAAGCTGTTGAAACCCTTTACCCCGCTTGGATTTGGTTAATACTTGGTTTATTGGCTGCGCACCATTGGATAGTACGTCACCATACTTTAAAACCGGTTCCCACCATTTTTTTCAGCATGACTTTTGATGAAAAACGGACTTTTTTGTTTTTCATGTTATGGATCAGTTGGGCTTAGATAAAAGCTGTTGAAACCCTTTACCCCGCTTGGATTTGGTTAATACTTGGTTTATTGGCTGCGCACCATTGGATAGTACGTCACCATACTTTAAAACCGGTTCCCACCATTTTTTTCAGCATGACTTTTGATGAAAAACGGACTTTTTTGTTTTTCATGTTATGGATCAGTTGGGCTTAGATAAAAGCTGTTGAAACCCTTTACCCCGCTTGGATTTGGTTAATACTTGGTTTATTGGCTGCGCACCATTGGATAGTACGTCACCATACTTTAAAACCGGTTCCCACCATTTTTTTCAGCATGACTTTTGATGAAAAACGGACTTTTTTGTTTTTCATGTTATGGATCAGTTGGGCTTAGATAAAAGCTGTTGAAACCCTTTACCCCGCTTGGATTTGGTTAATACTTGGTTTATTGGCTGCGCACCATTGGATAGTACGTCACCATACTTTAAAACCGGTTCCCACCATTTTTTTCAGCATGACTTTTGATGAAAAACGGACTTTTTTGTTTTTCATGTTATGGATCAGTTGGGCTTAGATAAAAGCTGTTGAAACCCTTTACCCCGCTTGGATTTGGTTAATACTTGGTTTATTGGCTGCGCACCATTGGATAGTACGTCACCATACTTTAAAACCGGTTCCCACCATTTTTTTCAGCATGACTTTTGATGAAAAACGGACTTTTTTGTTTTTCATGTTATGGATCAGTTGGGCTTAGATAAAAGCTGTTGAAACCCTTTACCCCGCTTGGATTTGGTTAATACTTGGTTTATTGGCTGCGCACCATTGGATAGTACGTCACCATACTTTAAAACCGGTTCCCACCATTTTTTTCAGCATGACTTTTGATGAAAAACGGACTTTTTTGTTTTTCATGTTATGGATCAGTTGGGCTTAGATAAAAGCTGTTGAAACCCTTTACCCCGCTTGGATTTGGTTAATACTTGGTTTATTGGCTGCGCACCATTGGATAGTACGTCACCATACTTTAAAACCGGTTCCCACCATTTTTTTCAGCATGACTTTTGATGAAAAACGGACTTTTTTGTTTTTCATGTTATGGATCAGTTGGGCTTAGATAAAAGCTGTTGAAACCCTTTACCCCGCTTGGATTTGGTTAATACTTGGTTTATTGGCTGCGCACCATTGGATAGTACGTCACCATACTTTAAAACCGGTTCCCACCATTTTTTTCAGCATGACTTTTGATGAAAAACGGACTTTTTTGTTTTTCATGTTATGGATCAGTTGGGCTTAGATAAAAGCTGTTGAAACCCTTTACCCCGCTTGGATTTGGTTAATACTTGGTTTATTGGCTGCGCACCATTGGATAGTACGTCACCATACTTTAAAACCGGTTCCCACCATTTTTTTCAGCATGACTTTTGATGAAAAACGGACTTTTTTGTTTTTCATGTTATGGATCAGTTGGGCTTAGATAAAAGCTGTTGAAACCCTTTACCCCGCTTGGATTTGGTTAATACTTGGTTTATTGGCTGCGCACCATTGGATAGTACGTCACCATACTTTAAAACCGGTTCCCACCATTTTTTTCAGCATGACTTTTGATGAAAAACGGACTTTTTTGTTTTTCATGTTATGGATCAGTTGGGCTTAGATAAAAGCTGTTGAAACCCTTTACCCCGCTTGGATTTGGTTAATACTTGGTTTATTGGCTGCGCACCATTGGATAGTACGTCACCATACTTTAAAACCGGTTCCCACCATTTTTTTCAGCATGACTTTTGATGAAAAACGGACTTTTTTGTTTTTCATGTTATGGATCAGTTGGGCTTAGATAAAAGCTGTTGAAACCCTTTACCCCGCTTGGATTTGGTTAATACTTGGTTTATTGGCTGCGCACCATTGGATAGTACGTCACCATACTTTAAAACCGGTTCCCACCATTTTTTTCAGCATGACTTTTGATGAAAAACGGACTTTTTTGTTTTTCATGTTATGGATCAGTTGGGCTTAGATAAAAGCTGTTGAAACCCTTTACCCCGCTTGGATTTGGTTAATACTTGGTTTATTGGCTGCGCACCATTGGATAGTACGTCACCATACTTTAAAACCGGTTCCCACCATTTTTTTCAGCATGACTTTTGATGAAAAACGGACTTTTTTGTTTTTCATGTTATGGATCAGTTGGGCTTAGATAAAAGCTGTTGAAACCCTTTACCCCGCTTGGATTTGGTTAATACTTGGTTTATTGGCTGCGCACCATTGGATAGTACGTCACCATACTTTAAAACCGGTTCCCACCATTTTTTTCAGCATGACTTTTGATGAAAAACGGACTTTTTTGTTTTTCATGTTATGGATCAGTTGGGCTTAGATAAAAGCTGTTGAAACCCTTTACCCCGCTTGGATTTGGTTAATACTTGGTTTATTGGCTGCGCACCATTGGATAGTACGTCACCATACTTTAAAACCGGTTCCCACCATTTTTTTCAGCATGACTTTTGATGAAAAACGGACTTTTTTGTTTTTCATGTTATGGATCAGTTGGGCTTAGATAAAAGCTGTTGAAACCCTTTACCCCGCTTGGATTTGGTTAATACTTGGTTTATTGGCTGCGCACCATTGGATAGTACGTCACCATACTTTAAAACCGGTTCCCACCATTTTTTTCAGCATGACTTTTGATGAAAAACGGACTTTTTTGTTTTTCATGTTATGGATCAGTTGGGCTTAGATAAAAGCTGTTGAAACCCTTTACCCCGCTTGGATTTGGTTAATACTTGGTTTATTGGCTGCGCACCATTGGATAGTACGTCACCATACTTTAAAACCGGTTCCCACCATTTTTTTCAGCATGACTTTTGATGAAAAACGGACTTTTTTGTTTTTCATGTTATGGATCAGTTGGGCTTAGATAAAAGCTGTTGAAACCCTTTACCCCGCTTGGATTTGGTTAATACTTGGTTTATTGGCTGCGCACCATTGGATAGTACGTCACCATACTTTAAAACCGGTTCCCACCATTTTTTTCAGCATGACTTTTGATGAAAAACGGACTTTTTTGTTTTTCATGTTATGGATCAGTTGGGCTTAGATAAAAGCTGTTGAAACCCTTTACCCCGCTTGGATTTGGTTAATACTTGGTTTATTGGCTGCGCACCATTGGATAGTACGTCACCATACTTTAAAACCGGTTCCCACCATTTTTTTCAGCATGACTTTTGATGAAAAACGGACTTTTTTGTTTTTCATGTTATGGATCAGTTGGGCTTAGATAAAAGCTGTTGAAACCCTTTACCCCGCTTGGATTTGGTTAATACTTGGTTTATTGGCTGCGCACCATTGGATAGTACGTCGCCATACTTTAAAACCGGTTCCCACCATTTTTTTCAGCATGACTTTTGATGAAAAACGGACTTTTTTGTTTTTCATGTTATGGATCAGTTGGGCTTAGATAAAAGCTGTTGAAACCCTTTACCCCGCTTGGATTTGGTTAATACTTGGTTTATTGGCTGCGCACCATTGGATAGTACGTCACCATACTTTAAAACCGGTTCCCACCATTTTTTTCAGCATGACTTTTGATGAAAAACGGACTTTTTTGTTTTTCATGTTATGGATCAGTTGGGCTTAGATAAAAGCTGTTGAAACCCTTTACCCCGCTTGGATTTGGTTAATACTTGGTTTATTGGCTGCGCACCATTGGATAGTACGTCACCATACTTTAAAACCGGTTCCCACCATTTTTTTCAGCATGACTTTTGATGAAAAACGGACTTTTTTGTTTTTCATGTTATGGATCAGTTGGGCTTAGATAAAAGCTGTTGAAACCCTTTACCCCGCTTGGATTTGGTTAATACTTGGTTTATTGGCTGCGCACCATTGGATAGTACGTCACCATACTTTAAAACCGGTTCCCACCATTTTTTTCAGCATGACTTTTGATGAAAAACGGAGTTTTTTGTTTTTCATGTTATGGATCAGTTGGGCTTAGATAAAAGCTGTTGAAACCCTTTACCCCGCTTGGATTTGGTTAATACTTGGTTTATTGGCTGCGCACCATTGGATAGTACGTCACCATACTTTAAAACCGGTTCCCACCATTTTTTTCAGCATGACTTTTGATGAAAAACGGACTTTTTTGTTTTTCATGTTATGGATCAGTTGGGCTTAGATAAAAGCTGTTGAAACCCTTTACCCCGCTTGGATTTGGTTAATACTTGGTTTATTGGCTGCGTACCATTGGATAGTACGTCACCATACTTTAAAACCGGTTCCCACCATTTTTTTCAGCATGACTTTTGATGAAAAACGGACTTTTTTGTTTTTCATGTTATGGATCAGTTGGGCTTAGATAAAGGCTGTTGAAACCCTTTACCCCGCTTGGATTTGGTTAATACTTGGTTTATTGGCTGCGCACCATTGGATAGTACGTCGCCATACTTTAAAACCGGTTCCCACCATTTTTTTCAGCATGACTTTTGATGAAAAACGGACTTTTTTGTTTTTCATGTTATGGATCAGTTGGGCTTAGATAAAAGCTGTTGAAACCCTTTACCCCGCTTGGATTTGGTTAATACTTGGTTTATTGGCTGCGCACCATTGGATAGTACGTCACCATACTTTAAAACCGGTTCCCACCATTTTTTTCAGCATGACTTTTGATGAAAAACGGACTTTTTTGTTTTTCATGTTATGGATCAGTTGGGCTTAGATAAAAGCTGTTGAAACCCTTTACCCCGCTTGGATTTGGTTAATACTTGGTTTATTGGCTGCGCACCATTGGATAGTACGTCACCATACTTTAAAACCGGTTCCCACCATTTTTTTCAGCATGACTTTTGATGAAAAACGGACTTTTTTGTTTTTAATGTTATGGATCAGTTGGGCTTAGATAAAAGCTGTTGAAACCCTTTACCCCGCTTGGATTTGGTTAATACTTGGTTTATTGGCTGCGCACCATTGGATAGTACGTCACCATACTTTAAAACCGGTTCCCACCATTTTTTTCAGCATGACTTTTGATGAAAAACGGAGTTTTTTGTTTTTCATGTTATGGATCAGTTGGGCTTAGATAAAAGCTGTTGAAACCCTTTACCCCGCTTGGATTTGGTTAATACTTGGTTTATTGGCTGCGCACCATTGGATAGTACGTCACCATACTTTAAAACCGGTTCCCACCATTTTTATCAGCATGACTTTTGATGAAAAACGGACTTTTTTGTTTTTCATGTTATGGATCAGTTGGGCTAAGATAAAAGCTGTTGAAACCGTTTACCCCGCTTGGATTTGGTTAATACTTGGTTTATTGGCTGCGCACCATTGGATAGTACGTCACCATACTTTAAAACCGGTTCCCACCATTTTTTTCAGCATGACTTTTGATGAAAAACGGACTTTTTTGTTTTTCATGTTATGGATCAGTTGGGCTTAGATAAAAGCTGTTGAAACCCTTTACCCCGCTTGGATTTGGTTAATACTTGGTTTATTGGCTGCGCACCATTGGATAGTACGTCACCATACTTTAAAACCGGTTCCCACCATTTTTTTCAGCATGACTTTTGATGAAAAACGGACTTTTTTGTTTTTCATGTTATGGATCAGTTGGGCTTAGATAAAAGCTGTTGAAACCCTTTACCCCGCTTGGATTTGGTTAATACTTGGTTTATTGGCTGCGCACCATTGGATAGTACGTCACCATACTTTAAAACCGGTTCCCACCATTTTTTTCAGCATGACTTTTGATGAAAAACGGAGTTTTTTGTTTTTCATGTTATGGATCAGTTGGGCTTAGATAAAAGCTGTTGAAACCCTTTACCCCGCTTGGATTTGGTTAATACTTGGTTTATTGGCTGCGCACTATTGGATAGTACGTCACCATACTTTAAAACCGGTTCCCACCATTTTTTTCAGCATGACTTTTGATGAAAAACGGACTTTTTGTTTTTCATGTTATGGATCAGCTGGGCTTAGATAAAAGCTGTTGAAACCCTTTACCCCGCTTGGATTTGGTTAATACTTGGTTTATTGGCTGCGCACCATTGGATAGTACGTCACCATACTTTAAAACCGGTTCCCACCATTTTTTTCAGCATGACTTTTGATGAAAAACGGACTTTTTTGTTTTTCATGTTATGGATCAGTTGGGCTTAGATAAAAGCTGTTGAAACCCTTTACCCCGCTTGGATTTGGTTAATACTTGGTTTATTGGCTGCGCACCATTGGATAGTACGTCACCATACTTTAAAACCGGTTCCCACCATTTTTTTCAGCATGACTTTTGATGAAAAACGGACTTTTTTGTTTTTCATGTTATGGATCAGTTGGGCTTAGATAAAAGCTGTTGAAACCCTTTACCCCGCTTGGATTTGGTTAATACTTGGTTTATTGGCTGCGCACCATTGGATAGTACGTCACCATACTTTAAAACCGGTTCCCACCATTTTTTTCAGCATGACTTTTGATGAAAAACGGACTTTTTTGTTTTTCATGTTATGGATCAGTTGGGCTTAGATAAAAGCTGTTGAAACCCTTTACCCCGCTTGGATTTGGTTAATACTTGGTTTATTGGCTGCGCACCATTGGATAGTACTTCACCATACTTTAAAACCGGTTCCCACCATTTTTTTCAGCATGACTTTTGATGAAAAACGGACTTTTTTGTTTTTCATGTTATGGATCTGTTGGGCTTAGATAAAAGCTGTTGAAACCCTTTACCCCGCTTGGATTTGGTTAATACTTGGTTTATTGGCTGCGCACCATTGGATAGTACGTCACCATACTTTAAAACCGGTTCCCACCATTTTTTTCAGCATGACTTTTGATGAAAAACGGAGTTTTTTGTTTTTCATGTTATGGATCAGTTGGGCTTAGATAAAAGCTGTTGAAACCCTTTACCCCGCTTGGATTTGGTTAATACTTGGTTTATTGGCTGCGCACCATTGGATAGTACGTCACCATACTTTAAAACCGGTTCCCACCATTTTTTTCAGCATGACTTTTGATGAAAAACGGACTTTTTTGTTTTTCATGTTATGGATCAGTTGGGCTTAGATAAAAGCTGTTGAAACCCTTTACCCCGCTTGGATTTGGTTAATACTTGGTTTATTGGCTGCGTACCATTGGATAGTACGTCACCATACTTTAAAACCGGTTCCCACCATTTTTTTCAGCATGACTTTTGATGAAAAACGGACTTTTTTGTTTTTCATGTTATGGATCAGTTGGGCTTAGATAAAGGCTGTTGAAACCCTTTACCCCGCTTGGATTTGGTTAATACTTGGTTTATTGGCTGCGCACCATTGGATAGTACGTCGCCATACTTTAAAACCGGTTCCCACCATTTTTTTCAGCATGACTTTTGATGAAAAACGGACTTTTTTGTTTTTCATGTTATGGATCAGTTGGGCTTAGATAAAAGCTGTTGAAACCCTTTACCCCGCTTGGATTTGGTTAATACTTGGTTTATTGGCTGCGCACCATTGGATAGTACGTCACCATACTTTAAAACCGGTTCCCACCATTTTTTTCAGCATGACTTTTGATGAAAAACGGACTTTTTTGTTTTTCATGTTATGGATCAGTTGGGCTTAGATAAAAGCTGTTGAAACCCTTTACCCCGCTTGGATTTGGTTAATACTTGGTTTATTGGCTGCGCACTATTGGATAGTACGTCACCATACTTTAAAACCGGTTCCCACCATTTTTTTCAGCATGACTTTTGATGAAAAACGGACTTTTTTGTTTTTCATGTTATGGATCAGTTGGGCTTAGATAAAAGCTGTTGAAACCCTTTACCCCGCTTGGATTTGGTTAATACTTGGTTTATTGGCTGCGCACCATTGGATAGTACGTCACCATACTTTAAAACCGGTTCCCACCATTTTTTTCAGCATGACTTTTGATGAAAAACGGACTTTTTTGTTTTTCATGTTATGGATCAGTTGGGCTTAGATAAAAGCTGTTGAAACCCTTTACCCCGCTTGGATTTGGTTAATACTTGGTTTATTGGCTGCGCACCATTGGATAGTACGTCACCATACTTTAAAACCGGTTCCCACCATTTTTTTCAGCATGACTTTTGATGAAAAACGGACTTTTTTGTTTTTCATGTTATGGATCAGTTGGGCTTAGATAAAAGCTGTTGAAACCCTTTACCCCGCTTGGATTTGGTTAATACTTGGTTTATTGGCTGCGTACCATTGGATAGTACGTCACCATACTTTAAAACCGGTTCCCACCATTTTTTTCAGCATGACTTTTGATGAAAAACGGACTTTTTTGTTTTTCATGTTATGGATCAGTTGGGCTTAGATAAAGGCTGTTGAAACCCTTTACCCCGCTTGGATTTGGTTAATACTTGGTTTATTGGCTGCGCACCATTGGATAGTACGTCGCCATACTTTAAAACCGGTTCCCACCATTTTTTTCAGCATGACTTTTGATGAAAAACGGACTTTTTTGTTTTTCATGTTATGGATCAGTTGGGCTTAGATAAAAGCTGTTGAAACCCTTTACCCCGCTTGGATTTGGTTAATACTTGGTTTATTGGCTGCGCACCATTGGATAGTACGTCACCATACTTTAAAACCGGTTCCCACCATTTTTTTCAGCATGACTTTTGATGAAAAACGGACTTTTTTGTTTTTCATGTTATGGATCAGTTGGGCTTAGATAAAAGCTGTTGAGACCCTTTACCCCGCTTGGATTTGGTTAATACTTGGTTTATTGGCTGCGCACCATTGGATAGTACGTCACCATACTTTAAAACCGGTTCCCACCATTTTTTTCAGCATGACTTTTGATGAAAAACGGACTTTTTTGTTTTTAATGTTATGGATCAGTTGGGCTTAGATAAAAGCTGTTGAAACCCTTTACCCCGCTTGGATTTGGTTAATACTTGGTTTATTGGCTGCGCACCATTGGATAGTACGTCACCATACTTTAAAACCGGTTCCCACCATTTTTTTCAGCATGACTTTTGATGAAAAACGGAGTTTTTTGTTTTTCATGTTATGGATCAGTTGGGCTTAGATAAAAGCTGTTGAAACCCTTTACCCCGCTTGGATTTGGTTAATACTTGGTTTATTGGCTGCGCACCATTGGATAGTACGTCACCATACTTTAAAACCGGTTCCCACCATTTTTTTCAGCATGACTTTTGATGAAAAACGGACTTTTTTGTTTTTCATGTTATGGATCAGTTGGGCTTAGATAAAAGCTGTTGAAACCCTTTACCCCGCTTGGATTTGGTTAATACTTGGTTTATTGGCTGCGTACCATTGGATAGTACGTCACCATACTTTAAAACCGGTTCCCACCATTTTTTTCAGCATGACTTTTGATGAAAAACGGACTTTTTTGTTTTTCATGTTATGGATCAGTTGGGCTTAGATAAAGGCTGTTGAAACCCTTTACCCCGCTTGGATTTGGTTAATACTTGGTTTATTGGCTGCGCACCATTGGATAGTACGTCGCCATACTTTAAAACCGGTTCCCACCATTTTTTTCAGCATGACTTTTGATGAAAAACGGACTTTTTTGTTTTTCATGTTATGGATCAGTTGGGCTTAGATAAAAGCTGTTGAAACCCTTTACCCCGCTTGGATTTGGTTAATACTTGGTTTATTGGCTGCGCACCATTGGATAGTACGTCACCATACTTTAAAACCGGTTCCCACCATTTTTTTCAGCATGACTTTTGATGAAAAACGGACTTTTTTGTTTTTCATGTTATGGATCAGTTGGGCTTAGATAAAAGCTGTTGAAACCCTTTACCCCGCTTGGATTTGGTTAATACTTGGTTTATTGGCTGCGCACCATTGGATAGTACGTCACCATACTTTAAAACCGGTTCCCACCATTTTTTTCAGCATGACTTTTGATGAAAAACGGACTTTTTTGTTTTTAATGTTATGGATCAGTTGGGCTTAGATAAAAGCTGTTGAAACCCTTTACCCCGCTTGGATTTGGTTAATACTTGGTTTATTGGCTGCGCACCATTGGATAGTACGTCACCATACTTTAAAACCGGTTCCCACCATTTTTTTCAGCATGACTTTTGATGAAAAACGGAGTTTTTTGTTTTTCATGTTATGGATCAGTTGGGCTTAGATAAAAGCTGTTGAAACCCTTTACCCCGCTTGGATTTGGTTAATACTTGGTTTATTGGCTGCGCACCATTGGATAGTACGTCACCATACTTTAAAACCGGTTCCCACCATTTTTATCAGCATGACTTTTGATGAAAAACGGACTTTTTTGTTTTTCATGTTATGGATCAGTTGGGCTTAGATAAAAGCTGTTGAAACCCTTTACCCCGCTTGGATTTGGTTAATACTTGGTTTATTGGCTGCGCACCATTGGATAGTACGTCACCATACTTTAAAACCGGTTCCCACCATTTTTTTCAGCATGACTTTTGATGAAAAACGGACTTTTTTGTTTTTCATGTTATGGATCAGTTGGGCTTAGATAAAAGCTGTTGAAACCCTTTACCCCGCTTGGATTTGGTTAATACTTGGTTTATTGGCTGCGCACCATTGGATAGTACGTCACCATACTTTAAAACCGGTTCCCACCATTTTTTTCAGCATGACTTTTGATGAAAAACGGACTTTTTTGTTTTTCATGTTATGGATCAGTTGGGCTTAGATAAAAGCTGTTGAAACCCTTTACCCCGCTTGGATTTGGTTAATACTTGGTTTATTGGCTGCGCACCATTGGATAGTACGTCACCATACTTTAAAACCGGTTCCCACCATTTTTTTCAGCATGACTTTTGATGAAAAACGGAGTTTTTTGTTTTTCATGTTATGGATCAGTTGGGCTTAGATAAAAGCTGTTGAAACCCTTTACCCCGCTTGGATTTGGTTAATACTTGGTTTATTGGCTGCGCACCATTGGATAGTACGTCACCATACTTTAAAACCGGTTCCCACCATTTTTTTCAGCATGACTTTTGATGAAAAACGGACTTTTTTGTTTTTCATGTTATGGATCAGTTGGGCTTAGATAAAAGCTGTTGAAACCCTTTACCCCGCTTGGATTTGGTTAATACTTGGTTTATTGGCTGCGCACCATTGGATAGTACGTCACCATACTTTAAAACCGGTTCCCACCATTTTTTTCAGCATGACTTTTGATGAAAAACGGACTTTTTTGTTTTTCATGTTATGGATCAGTTGGGCTTAGATAAAAGCTGTTGAAACCCTTTACCCCGCTTGGATTTGGTTAATACTTGGTTTATTGGCTGCGCACCATTGGATAGTACGTCACCATACTTTAAAACCGGTTCCCACCATTTTTTTCAGCATGACTTTTGATGAAAAACGGACTTTTTTGTTTTTCATGTTATGGATCAGTTGGGCTTAGATAAAAGCTGTTGAAACCCTTTACCCCGCTTGGATTTGGTTAATACTTGGTTTATTGGCTGCGCACCATTGGATAGTACGTCACCATACTTTAAAACCGGTTCCCACCATTTTTTTCAGCATGACTTTTGATGAAAAACGGACTTTTTTGTTTTTCATGTTATGGATCAGTTGGGCTTAGATAAAAGCTGTTGAAACCCTTTACCCCGCTTGGATTTGGTTAATACTTGGTTTATTGGCTGCGCACCATTGGATAGTACGTCACCATACTTTAAAACCGGTTCCCACCATTTTTTTCAGCATGACTTTTGATGAAAAACGGACTTTTTTGTTTTTCATGTTATGGATCTGTTGGGCTTAGATAAAAGCTGTTGAAACCCTTTACCCCGCTTGGATTTGGTTAATACTTGGTTTATTGGCTGCGCACCATTGGATAGTACGTCACCATACTTTAAAACCGGTTCCCACCATTTTTTTCAGCATGACTTTTGATGAAAAACGGACTTTTTTGTTTTTCATGTTATGGATCAGTTGGGCTTAGATAAAAGCTGTTGAAACCCTTTACCCCGCTTGGATTTGGTTAATACTTGGTTTATTGGCTGCGCACCATTGGATAGTACGTCACCATACTTTAAAACCGGTTCCCACCATTTTTTTCAGCATGACTTTTGATGAAAAACGGACTTTTTTGTTTTTCATGTTATGGATCAGTTGGGCTTAGATAAAAGCTGTTGAAACCCTTTACCCCGCTTGGATTTGGTTAATACTTGGTTTATTGGCTGCGCACCATTGGATAGTACGTCACCATACTTTAAAACCGGTTCCCACCATTTTTTTCAGCATGACTTTTGATGAAAAACGGACTTTTTTGTTTTTCATGTTATGGATCAGTTGGGCTTAGATAAAAGCTGTTGAAACCCTTTACCCCGCTTGGATTTGGTTAATACTTGGTTTATTGGCTGCGCACCATTGGATAGTACGTCACCATACTTTAAAACCGGTTCCCACCATTTTTTTCAGCATGACTTTTGATGAAAAACGGACTTTTTTGTTTTTCATGTTATGGATCAGTTGGGCTTAGATAAAAGCTGTTGAAACCCTTTACCCCGCTTGGATTTGGTTAATACTTGGTTTATTGGCTGCGCACCATTGGATAGTACGTCACCATACTTTAAAACCGGTTCCCACCATTTTTTTCAGCATGACTTTTGATGAAAAACGGACTTTTTTGTTTTTCATGTTATGGATCAGTTGGGCTTAGATAAAAGCTGTTGAAACCCTTTACCCCGCTTGGATTTGGTTAATACTTGGTTTATTGGCTGCGCACCATTGGATAGTACGTCACCATACTTTAAAACCGGTTCCCACCATTTTTTTCAGCATGACTTTTGATGAAAAACGGACTTTTTTGTTTTTCATGTTATGGATCAGTTGGGCTTAGATAAAAGCTGTTGAAACCCTTTACCCCGCTTGGATTTGGTTAATACTTGGTTTATTGGCTGCGCACCATTGGATAGTACGTCACCATACTTTAAAACCGGTTCCCACCATTTTTTTCAGCATGACTTTTGATGAAAAACGGACTTTTTTGTTTTTCATGTTATGGATCAGTTGGGCTTAGATAAAAGCTGTTGAAACCCTTTACCCCGCTTGGATTTGGTTAATACTTGGTTTATTGGCTGCGCACCATTGGATAGTACGTCACCATACTTTAAAACCGGTTCCCACCATTTTTTTCAGCATGACTTTTGATGAAAAACGGACTTTTTTGTTTTTCATGTTATGGATCAGTTGGGCTTAGATAAAAGCTGTTGAAACCCTTTACCCCGCTTGGATTTGGTTAATACTTGGTTTATTGGCTGCGCACCATTGGATAGTACGTCACCATACTTTAAAACCGGTTCCCACCATTTTTTTCAGCATGACTTTTGATGAAAAACGGACTTTTTTGTTTTTCATGTTATGGATCAGTTGGGCTTAGATAAAAGCTGTTGAAACCCTTTACCCCGCTTGGATTTGGTTAATACTTGGTTTATTGGCTGCGCACCATTGGATAGTACGTCACCATACTTTAAAACCGGTTCCCACCATTTTTTTCAGCATGACTTTTGATGAAAAACGGACTTTTTTGTTTTTCATGTTATGGATCAGTTGGGCTTAGATAAAAGCTGTTGAAACCCTTTACCCCGCTTGGATTTGGTTAATACTTGGTTTATTGGCTGCGCACCATTGGATAGTACGTCACCATACTTTAAAACCGGTTCCCACCATTTTTTTCAGCATGACTTTTGATGAAAAACGGACTTTTTTGTTTTTCATGTTATGGATCAGTTGGGCTTAGATAAAAGCTGTTGAAACCCTTTACCCCGCTTGGATTTGGTTAATACTTGGTTTATTGGCTGCGCACCATTGGATAGTACGTCACCATACTTTAAAACCGGTTCCCACCATTTTTTTCAGCATGACTTTTGATGAAAAACGGACTTTTTTGTTTTTCATGTTATGGATCAGTTGGGCTTAGATAAAAGCTGTTGAAACCCTTTACCCCGCTTGGATTTGGTTAATACTTGGTTTATTGGCTGCGCACCATTGGATAGTACGTCACCATACTTTAAAACCGGTTCCCACCATTTTTTTCAGCATGACTTTTGATGAAAAACGGACTTTTTTGTTTTTCATGTTATGGATCAGTTGGGCTTAGATAAAAGCTGTTGAAACCCTTTACCCCGCTTGGATTTGGTTAATACTTGGTTTATTGGCTGCGCACCATTGGATAGTACGTCACCATACTTTAAAACCGGTTCCCACCATTTTTTTCAGCATGACTTTTGATGAAAAACGGACTTTTTTGTTTTTCATGTTATGGATCAGTTGGGCTTAGATAAAAGCTGTTGAAACCCTTTACCCCGCTTGGATTTGGTTAATACTTGGTTTATTGGCTGCGCACCATTGGATAGTACGTCACCATACTTTAAAACCGGTTCCCACCATTTTTTTCAGCATGACTTTTGATGAAAAACGGACTTTTTTGTTTTTCATGTTATGGATCAGTTGGGCTTAGATAAAAGCTGTTGAAACCCTTTACCCCGCTTGGATTTGGTTAATACTTGGTTTATTGGCTGCGCACCATTGGATAGTACGTCACCATACTTTAAAACCGGTTCCCACCATTTTTTTCAGCATGACTTTTGATGAAAAACGGACTTTTTTGTTTTTCATGTTATGGATCAGTTGGGCTTAGATAAAAGCTGTTGAAACCCTTTACCCCGCTTGGATTTGGTTAATACTTGGTTTATTGGCTGCGCACCATTGGATAGTACGTCACCATACTTTAAAACCGGTTCCCACCATTTTTTTCAGCATGACTTTTGATGAAAAACGGACTTTTTTGTTTTTCATGTTATGGATCAGTTGGGCTTAGATAAAAGCTGTTGAAACCCTTTACCCCGCTTGGATTTGGTTAATACTTGGTTTATTGGCTGCGCACCATTGGATAGTACGTCACCATACTTTAAAACCGGTTCCCACCATTTTTTTCAGCATGACTTTTGATGAAAAACGGACTTTTTTGTTTTTCATGTTATGGATCAGTTGGGCTTAGATAAAAGCTGTTGAAACCCTTTACCCCGCTTGGATTTGGTTAATACTTGGTTTATTGGCTGCGCACCATTGGATAGTACGTCACCATACTTTAAAACCGGTTCCCACCATTTTTTTCAGCATGACTTTTGATGAAAAACGGACTTTTTTGTTTTTCATGTTATGGATCAGTTGGGCTTAGATAAAAGCTGTTGAAACCCTTTACCCCGCTTGGATTTGGTTAATACTTGGTTTATTGGCTGCGCACCATTGGATAGTACGTCACCATACTTTAAAACCGGTTCCCACCATTTTTTTCAGCATGACTTTTGATGAAAAACGGACTTTTTTGTTTTTCATGTTATGGATCAGTTGGGCTTAGATAAAAGCTGTTGAAACCCTTTACCCCGCTTGGATTTGGTTAATACTTGGTTTATTGGCTGCGCACCATTGGATAGTACGTCACCATACTTTAAAACCGGTTCCCACCATTTTTTTCAGCATGACTTTTGATGAAAAACGGACTTTTTTGTTTTTCATGTTATGGATCAGTTGGGCTTAGATAAAAGCTGTTGAAACCCTTTACCCCGCTTGGATTTGGTTAATACTTGGTTTATTGGCTGCGCACCATTGGATAGTACGTCACCATACTTTAAAACCGGTTCCCACCATTTTTTTCAGCATGACTTTTGATGAAAAACGGACTTTTTTGTTTTTCATGTTATGGATCAGTTGGGCTTAGATAAAAGCTGTTGAAACCCTTTACCCCGCTTGGATTTGGTTAATACTTGGTTTATTGGCTGCGCACCATTGGATAGTACGTCACCATACTTTAAAACCGGTTCCCACCATTTTTTTCAGCATGACTTTTGATGAAAAACGGACTTTTTTGTTTTTCATGTTATGGATCAGTTGGGCTTAGATAAAAGCTGTTGAAACCCTTTACCCCGCTTGGATTTGGTTAATACTTGGTTTATTGGCTGCGCACCATTGGATAGTACGTCACCATACTTTAAAACCGGTTCCCACCATTTTTTTCAGCATGACTTTTGATGAAAAACGGACTTTTTTGTTTTTCATGTTATGGATCAGTTGGGCTTAGATAAAAGCTGTTGAAACCCTTTACCCCGCTTGGATTTGGTTAATACTTGGTTTATTGGCTGCGCACCATTGGATAGTACGTCACCATACTTTAAAACCGGTTCCCACCATTTTTTTCAGCATGACTTTTGATGAAAAACGGACTTTTTTGTTTTTCATGTTATGGATCAGTTGGGCTTAGATAAAAGCTGTTGAAACCCTTTACCCCGCTTGGATTTGGTTAATACTTGGTTTATTGGCTGCGCACCATTGGATAGTACGTCACCATACTTTAAAACCGGTTCCCACCATTTTTTTCAGCATGACTTTTGATGAAAAACGGACTTTTTTGTTTTTCATGTTATGGATCAGTTGGGCTTAGATAAAAGCTGTTGAAACCCTTTACCCCGCTTGGATTTGGTTAATACTTGGTTTATTGGCTGCGCACCATTGGATAGTACGTCACCATACTTTAAAACCGGTTCCCACCATTTTTTTCAGCATGACTTTTGATGAAAAACGGACTTTTTTGTTTTTCATGTTATGGATCAGTTGGGCTTAGATAAAAGCTGTTGAAACCCTTTACCCCGCTTGGATTTGGTTAATACTTGGTTTATTGGCTGCGCACCATTGGATAGTACGTCACCATACTTTAAAACCGGTTCCCACCATTTTTTTCAGCATGACTTTTGATGAAAAACGGACTTTTTTGTTTTTCATGTTATGGATCAGTTGGGCTTAGATAAAAGCTGTTGAAACCCTTTACCCCGCTTGGATTTGGTTAATACTTGGTTTATTGGCTGCGCACCATTGGATAGTACGTCACCATACTTTAAAACCGGTTCCCACCATTTTTTTCAGCATGACTTTTGATGAAAAACGGACTTTTTTGTTTTTCATGTTATGGATCAGTTGGGCTTAGATAAAAGCTGTTGAAACCCTTTACCCCGCTTGGATTTGGTTAATACTTGGTTTATTGGCTGCGCACCATTGGATAGTACGTCACCATACTTTAAAACCGGTTCCCACCATTTTTTTCAGCATGACTTTTGATGAAAAACGGACTTTTTTGTTTTTCATGTTATGGATCAGTTGGGCTTAGATAAAAGCTGTTGAAACCCTTTACCCCGCTTGGATTTGGTTAATACTTGGTTTATTGGCTGCGCACCATTGGATAGTACGTCACCATACTTTAAAACCGGTTCCCACCATTTTTTTCAGCATGACTTTTGATGAAAAACGGACTTTTTTGTTTTTCATGTTATGGATCAGTTGGGCTTAGATAAAAGCTGTTGAAACCCTTTACCCCGCTTGGATTTGGTTAATACTTGGTTTATTGGCTGCGCACCATTGGATAGTACGTCACCATACTTTAAAACCGGTTCCCACCATTTTTTTCAGCATGACTTTTGATGAAAAACGGACTTTTTTGTTTCTCATGTTATGGATCAGTTGGGCTTAGATAAAAGCTGTTGAAACCCTTTACCCCGCTTGGATTTGGTTAATACTTGGTTTATTGGCTGCGCACCATTGGATAGTACGTCACCATACTTTAAAACCGGTTCCCACCATTTTTTTCAGCATGACTTTTGATGAAAAACGGACTTTTTTGTTTCTCATGTTATGGATCAGTTGGGCTTAGATAAAAGCTGTTGAAACCCTTTACCCCGCTTGGATTTGGTTAATACTTGGTTTATTGGCTGCGCACCATTGGATAGTACGTCACCATACTTTAAAACCGGTTCCCACCATTTTTTTCAGCATGACTTTTGATGAAAAACGGACTTTTTTGTTTTTCATGTTATGGATCAGTTGGGCTTAGATAAAAGCTGTTGAAACCCTTTACCCCGCTTGGATTTGGTTAATACTTGGTTTATTGGCTGCGCACCATTGGATAGTACGTCACCATACTTTAAAACCGGTTCCCACCATTTTTTTCAGCATGACTTTTGATGAAAAACGGACTTTTTTGTTTTTCATGTTATGGATCAGTTTGGCTTAGATAAAAGCTGTTCAAACCCTTTACCCCGCTTGGATTTGGTTAATACTTGGTTTATTGGCTGCGCACCATTGGATAGTACGTCACCATACTTTAAAACCGGTTCCCACCATTTTTTTCAGCATGACTTTTGATGAAAAACGGACTTTTTTGTTTTTCATGTTATGGATCAGTTGGGCTTAGATAAAAGCTGTTGAAACCCTTTACCCCGCTTGGATTTGGTTAATACTTAGTTTATTGGCTGCGCACCATTGGATAGTACGTCACCATACTTTAAAACCGGTTCCCACCATTTTTTTCAGCATGACTTTTGATGAAAAACGGACTTTTTTGTTTTTCATGTTATGGATCAGTTGGGCTTAGATAAAAGCTGTTGAAACCCTTTACCCCGCTTGGATTTGGTTAATACTTGGTTTATTGGCTGCGCACCATTGGATAGTACGTGACCATACTTTAAAACCGGTTCCCACCATTTTTTTTAGCATGACGTTTGATGAAAAACGGACTTTTTTGTTTTTCATGTTATGGATCATTTGGGCTTAGATAAAAGCTGTTGAAACCCTTTACCCCGCTTGGATTTGGTTAATACTTAGTTTATTGGCTGCGCACCATTGGATAGTACGTCACCATACTTTAAAACCGGTTCCCACCATTTTTTTCAGCATGACTTTTGATGAAAAACGGACTTTTTTGTTTTTCATGTTATGGATCAGTTGGGCTTAGATAAAAGCTGTTGAAACCCTTTACCCCGCTTGGATTTGGTTAATACTTGGTTTATTGGCTGCGCACCATTGGATAGTACGTCACCATACTTTAAAACCGGTTCCCACCATTTTTTTCAGCATGACTTTTGATGAAAAACGGACTTTTTTGTTTTTCATGTTATGGATCAGTTGGGCTTAGATAAAAGCTGTTGAAACCCTTTACCCCGCTTGGATTTGGTTAATACTTGGTTTATTGGCTGCGCACCATTGGATAGTACGTCACCATACTTTAAAACCGGTTCCCACCATTTTTTTCAGCATGACTTTTGATGAAAAACGGACTTTTTTGTTTTTCATGTTATGGATCAGTTGGGCTTAGATAAAAGCTGTTGAAACCCTTTACCCCGCTTGGATTTGGTTAATACTTAGTTTATTGGCTGCGCACCATTGGATAGTACGTCACCATACTTTAAAACCGGTTCCCACCATTTTTTTCAGCATGACTTTTGATGAAAAACGGACTTTTTTGTTTTTCATGTTATGGATCAGTTGGGCTTAGATAAAAGCTGTTGAAACCCTTTACCCCGCTTGGATTTGGTTAATACTTGGTTTATTGGCTGCGCACCATTAAATAGTACGTCACCATACTTTAAAACCGGTTCCCACCATTTTTTTCAGCATGACTTTTGATGAAAAACGGACTTTTTTGTTTTTCATGTTATGGATCAGTTGGGCTTAGATAAAAGCTGTTGAAACCCTTTACCCCGCTTGGATTTGGTTAATACTTGGTTTATTGGCTGCGCACCATTGGATAGTACGTCACCATACTTTAAAACCGGTTCCCACCATTTTTTTCAGCATGACTTTTGATGAAAAACGGACTTTTTTGTTTTTCATGTTATGGATCAGTTGGGCTTAGATAAAAGCTGTTGAAACCCTTTACCCCGCTTGGATTTGGTTAATACTTGGTTTATTGGCTGCGCACCATTCGATAGTACGTCACCATACTTTAAAACCGGTTCCCACCATTTTTTTCAGCATGACTTTTGATGAAAAACGGACTTTTTTGTTTTTCATGTTATGGATCAGTTGGGCTTAGATAAAAGCTGTTGAAACCCTTTACCCCGCTTGGATTTGGTTAATACTTGGTTTATTGGCTGCGCACCATTGGATAGTACGTCACCATACTTTAAAACCGGTTCCCACCATTTTTTTCAGCATGACTTTTGATGAAAAACGGACTTTTTTGTTTTTCATGTTATGGATCAGTTGGGCTTAGATAAAAGCTGTTGAAACCCTTTACCCCGCTTGGATTTGGTTAATACTTGGTTTATTGGCTGCGCACCATTGGATAGTACGTCACCATACTTTAAAACCGGTTCCCACCATTTTTTTCAGCATGACTTTTGATGAAAAACGGACTTTTTTGTTTTTCATGTTATGGATCAGTTGGGCTTAGATAAAAGCTGTTGAAACCCTTTACCCCGCTTGGATTTGGTTAATACTTGGTTTATTGGCTGCGCACCATTGGATAGTACGTCACCATACTTTAAAACCGGTTCCCACCATTTTTTTCAGCATGACTTTTGATGAAAAACGGACTTTTTTGTTTTTCAAGCAGCAGAGAGGGTGAACCTCACAACTTTTCGAGCGTCGATTTGGAAATCTGAGGCTTCCACCAAATAGTAAAAAAAATAGCGTCTATTCGATAAAATAAGATTTCCTTATATACGCCAACGTCGTTGTCATCCACCCTCTCTGCTGCTGCAAATGTTTCATTTGTGGTTAATAATTCTTTTACGAGTTCAACCAAATATTTGATCGAGTCTTTAGGACGAAAATCCTTTGAAATTGCAAAGCAATTTAGGATTTCACAAACAAACTAATCGCTAACACCTCTTCTTGTAAATCAATCAGATTATTTGACTGGTCGGTGAGTTTGAAATTAATTCTCGTTAACGAATTATTATGGCATCGCATGTAGACAGGATTAATTGGGTTCTCAATAATTAGGAATCCTGGAGGAGCTGTTGGTGCAAACGAATAAAGAATATATCCTTGCTGAGCTTGATTTGATCGTTCGAGATTAATTTGATAGCTTCCTTCGATAACATCACATACTAAATTGAGCGCAATCACCGTTGAAATATTCACATTATGAGGGGCAATATGCCTACCGCCACCATCTGGATCATTATTATACCTGAAGAGGACAGATGGATCTTGTTTTTGTAGCGCCTTGATATCGGTTTTAACAATTCTTGCTAGTTCATCAGCTTTGTACCCGGGAAACTTGAAATTACGCAGATTGTCCTCTGTGATATTGTAATGGGTTAGGAATCGTTGTTTATTGTCGCTGTTGTCATTAATTATTGTTTGAATAATTAGTTCATAGATATATTCCATATCAGATATAAGTTGATTTATTATTTCAACGTGTTTTTGCGATTTTGTTTTTCGTAGTTGTTCTAGTTGTGTTTCATATAATTGTTTAATTTCATTAAAATAACCACGGACGTCAGTTAGCGTAAATGAAATAGTAACAGATGAGTCGGTTGTTCTTTTAATGATAAAATCCCATTGCAATGTGTCTTTGTTGGTAAATATAAATCTATCGGCGATTCTTCCTTTTCTTATATCAGATAAATTATCTCGATAACTGGGATTGATTTCATGATATGATTGTACGTCCGTGGTTAAGTCGGCGGTGGAATTTTCCGGTGGTTTTTCAGGCCATCCTAACACTGTTCTTAACGAGCTGTTATAGATATCTACAATGTATCCCTCTGTGCTTATTTCGATCGACGACGAGAGCGTCGGTTGATGAAGATTAATAGCTATTTTTGATTCTTTTCCAGTGATTGATTTTATTCTACGCTGAATTTCAGCATTGATTTGCTTAATTTGGTACGACCCAGTTGGTAACGAAACAGTTTCCCACTCTGGAGTACCATCGGGTTTATTCTTATACGAGAACACCAGTGCGTTATTGGGTTGCTGACCGCCAAATGCAACCGATCTGATATTAGGCCAGCTGTGATATACTCGTAATTTTGCCAGCGCGATCTCACGCACTGGAATCGGAGAAGGGAAGTTCACACTAAATTCAGGACTCGTTGATGTTATTGATATCATGCTTGTTTGTACTGGGTTCGTGTTCTCCACTACTCGTTGAAGTAATTCCATCGGTGTTGTCATTGTTATTATACTCATGATTTATTTCTAATTTTGGTATCGAGGAATCATAAATACTGACCATCACTGAGAACTCACAATCTGGTATGGTTGAGATTATTGAGATCATTTTGGTTTTTGGGTTTGTTTTTGGGTTCGTGTTTTCTGATTCCATCGGTGTTGTCATTGTTATTATATTCATGTTGTTACTCTAATTTTGATATCGCTGAATCAAAAATACTGACCATCGCTGAGAATTCACTATCTGATATAATCGTATTATCGAGTGACGATGATATCATCAATGATAATTGCGAATATGCGGTTGATGTAATATGAAATTGAAGTAAGTAATTCTGCAGTTTACTCTGGCTGCATGATGATATCTTTTTTGCTATCCCGGTTGATATACCCCCGATTGTAGCCACCGCAGAAATGCAAATTGGAACTACGACCGGGGCAATCATTATAACCGATGCAAGTATTATTCCGGCGCCAGTGAGAACGCTTGACACCGAGTACATAATAACATCAATTGCGGTGATTCTTCGTCGGTATTTTTTTATTTTTATTTGATACTCCTCAGTGAGGGTTTTGAGTCTAGTCTGAAATTCTCTGACCTGATCATAGCGACATTGCGTTGATGAAATCATTGTTATTTTAAACCCGCTAGTGTTTTCAATTATTTGCCATCGTTAGCGGGAATTGTTAGTAGCTTCAGCCTGAAAAATCATCTACGAGTTCTAAACACCAAGTTATTTTTGATCTAATGGTGGAGCTATCAACCGCGACGACATTAAAGTGTTGACCGTTACTCTTGATAATTAACATCGCAGTGCCACCAGAGTAGGTTTTACCGCCCGCGATCATGTTAAATTGATTGATAGAGATCCACGTTAGCCTGTAGATACCTTCAATCCCCGTTGTACTGTAGATATCGCCCCCCGCATCACTCCTCGTCCAGAGACCAGTGGATAATGTAGTATAAACGTCTCTTATCCAATCCATGGTTCCATGATCGACTGTATACACGACATTTTTAATTCTTATGTGTGGATGCGGAATCTTTATCTTTTCAAAATTTTCTTTTAGTTTACGAATATCATTGTAAATATCTTTGAGAGTCATCGTAGATGTAGCCGGGACACCAAAAAACTTATCAACAATGTCATTGACTGGTTTTTGATCTTCCTTTAATTTAATAATATCGTCAATAACGTCGGAATAGGTTTTATTGATTTCGGTATACTTCATTGTCGTTTTATCGCGGCGAATAAAAAATGAAACCACAAGAAAGTTAACTCCAAAACCTGTTTGGGATCTATAATTCGCGTCGAGTTGAGAATATGTCGTCGTGATATTGTAATTTTTAGAACTCTCAAAGAAATTATTAACCATTTTGTTGATGAGTTTTTGTTCGTCAATAGCGCTTTTAACTTCAGCGAGGGTCGGGCCTGTCAACGATGTGGTTTCAGACACAGGTGTTCTCCCAAGAAATTTATCAACGATGGTATTAAGTGTTGTTTGTCTCACCATAAACATATTAATATCTTTGAGAGTCATTGTAGATGTAGCTGGGACACCAAAGAAACTATTAGCGATGTAGGCATTGTGAGTGTGCTTGCCGATAAACTCGCTAATTTCAGCGAGAGTCATGCCAGCCACAAGTGGGGTTCCAAAAAACTTAACAACTACGTCGTTAGTGGGTTTTTGATCTTCTATTAGTTTAGAAATCTCGAGATAATTTGCCTTGATTTCTGAAGCAGTCATCATCCTTCCAGCTTCCTTGTTAGCGAAGAATGAATTCAACAAGTCTTTAATTTCAGCGAGAGTCATGCCAACCACAAGCGGGGTTCCAAAGAATTTATGTATAACATTTTTGCGAAAATTATTATAACCTCGTATAAGATCATTCAGCTCACGTTCGTTGGTAGCAATCGCGTCGGTGATCGTAGACACAAGTGCACCTGGTTTAAGTCGTCCACCGTTGGAATAAAGCGCAATAGAGTTTTCAGCGGCATCGCTCTGCCGTATCAAAATGTCATTCACGGATATATTACTGCTTTTCAATTTACCCTGGCGATCTTGAAATACAACTAATTCGTTCGGGTCAACATCTATTAAATTTAACATCTCAGCGATTTCATCTTCAATTATTTTTTTTACATCCTCGATAGAACCCGCAGATGTTTCCGCGGTGGGTTCCGACATTGACAGAGATTGTCCCCAAATATCAATCATTATTGTTATCGTAACTTGTGTTTTCAATTTATTGATCCTTGTAATTTCCCACTCGTGTATTCGTTTACAACCAGATGAGGTGGTTTCCACGGAGATCCAAAGGATTTTAATGAAATCTCCGCGAGGACATTTAATACTTCACGGCCGCATATCGGTGGATCATTTAATTGTTGTGTTGGCAGCGTGGAATAAAAAATCGGAAACTTTTTGAGTTTCATCGAAGAATTTATATACCGCATAAACTCGCTTGGTGGAGCTAACCCATATGAATCGAAAAAGACAATTCCACGTGGATCAATCGCGTATGCAACCCAGTGAGTTCCCGATCCGCTGCTGTTATCAAGATTGATGATACCGGTTTCAACGTTATTTGGTTTTCTTGGTAATTGATCTCTCATAAAAACCCCTCTGAAGTTTTTTATCGCTAGTTTTTTAGCAGCATCAATTAAATCAAAATTGGACATAGGAACCATAGGTTCGGAAATCGAAGATTTTTCAATTAATAAACCGTTCCTGGTATTCTTCTTAGACCCGATCCGTTCACGGATTTCCCGCTGTACCATGAATACCGGGTTCCTGGTAGGTACAACCCCTTTCCCTTTTTTTTATATCCTTTCCCAGTTGCCTTTTTCAACGCCATCCCTGCCGCGGTACCAACGGCTCCCAGCGCTGCCGCTTTCGCCACCGCTGGGGCAGCCGCTGCAATCAATGCTGGTATTGCGGCTAACAATGGAAATATACCACCTGATTTTATCATGTTCGCGACTGCGGCTTTTGAAAATTCTATTTGAACTCCTCGCTTATTTTTCATTGCATCATTAAAATGTTTTATTTGACGATCCGTTAATGATATTTTATGTGTACCGCCAGACATCTGCGCTGGTTTTAACGTTATTGTGGTTCCACATTCTTTAGCGGATTTTGATTTTAATTTCTTGACCTGACCATCAGTCAGCTTGACACTAACAACACTATATGGCATTTTATTGTAAAACACATTTATGCTTTCAATTGATCTAATTGTGAAAATCGTTTACGATTTCAATCATAGATTTTCCACTGGTGCATCAACGATTCTCATTCGTCCGCCAGCCCCTTCTAACAACATTGATTTGTCGCTGAGAATAACAGCAACCGCTCTATAATCAACACCACCAGGATCTATACGAGCTCTAAAATGTATGTCGACGACGGATTGCCTTGTTAAATCAAGATGTTCCAGTGAAAAGTAATAAATTGGATACAAATTCTTAAAATCGAGTTGCGATATTTGCAAACCGGTATCAACATTTTGATCACGACCCATATATGACAGCATCCGATGATACACACGTGCTATTTGGTTGTTTCCGTAATTAAGCTGTATATCCTCAGATGGTTCTTGTTGTCCGTTTATTCTCAGTGAAACCTCACTTACCCCTAATCGATCAAATATCATATGACTGCGTTCTTGGGAACCTAATCGATTCCTATTCTGCAGCGCTATAAATATATGACGTGGAGCTGAAACGCCTTGTTTTGATGCCAGGTGCCATGTAAATGTGCTATTAACATTATCCTCTTTAGCATCAGTCGTTGTTGTTAGCCAACTTAGCAATGATTTACCACCGGTTTCCATAAATGAGAGCAGCCGCTCTTCCGTGGTAATTGATGGAGTCATTACTGGCATCCATAATACTATTTTACTCAAAACAACTTTACCATCAGCGGCACCAGTACGCCAAATTGCATCATTGTCATTGCCTTTTCGCACTAACGCGATTGTGTGTTTGGCTCCATAGATGACCTTTCTTACATTTCTGCAGAATCCAAATATATGATGGAGTGGAATCGCACATGAAAAATATCGCTGCTGTTCTTGCAATGCTAATTTTCGTGTTGCAAATCCTAAATTGAAATTACCATTAACGCCTCCAAGAATATCAAACGCAGCTCCTGGTCTAGCTCGACGTTCTGGATTAGTTGCTTCTCGTTGATTATCAACTGAAGTGTCTTGCGGTGTTAACACTTTAATGTATTGAAGGTGGTCAGCGTTATCAGAGGTATCCTTTGCAAACATCATAGACGGACCAGCCGATCTTGTATAATCATCGGAGTATCTTGCTAACCCGATTATTGTTGTTGCAACATCAACCTCGCGGTCTATTGATTCAATCTCTTTTCCATCAATGAGATATCTTGCACTTTCAAATAACGCCATTATACCATTATTAACAAAACCAACTCGGATATTTGGATCATTTTCATATGGTGTATCAGCTGCAACATTTGTTACGAGTTTTCCCTCGATTTCAATAAATGCTTCACACGGCAAAAAGTATTTACTGGTATCTTGAACTTGAAGTTCAATTCGCGATCGTAGGTCGGGTTGTATTGCATGATAGGAATAGTATTGATAATCGCGGACGGAATCATCTTTGCGCACTGGGGCTTCCATATCTAACGCGGGATCAGCTGTTCGTTTAAACATTTATAACATTACTAGTGTTTTCAATTGGTGAATTGCAAAGCAATAATCATCGTCGTTGAAAATTCTTCGAATTTCTTTTTTGTTTCAAACCACTTCCTGCTATCGCGTTCATGATAGCGCTATCTGTTACCGGTGGTGACGAAGTCAATTGCGCTAGTTTTTCTTCCACTGCGTTATTTATTGCTTTGTTGATTTTTGCAGGCATCACTGTAGTTGATGGCAGCACTAATGACGAAGTCATTCCTGGTTTCACCACTGACGAAGTCATTCCTGGTTTCTTTCGCACCAATGATGCTATTTTATCTTTCGCGGCAGAAAATGCCTTTCCGGCAAGATTTCCAACGAAATTGATTCCCTTATCACGGATAGCATCAATGGCTTTCATTGATAATTGTTTAGCTAACGGCGCCACCTTGGGAGCCATTCTTGTAAATAACCCCGCAATGGTATTGCCGAAACCATCTCCGTAATATGCTCTATAAACAGGCAATCGTGAGTTCACCACGTAGACGCTTACTGGTTTATCATGGTTGTAGTGTATAATCATCTTGTTATAAAACTAGTAGTTTTTCAATTAGTGATTAATCGCTTACATCCATTGGATTTTCATCATCAATGACGTTGTCATCGTTGTGATTTTCAACTAATTCAGCAATAAGTTCTCGATATACATCAATGTCCATGATACCGCCGGCAAATAATCGTCTACAGATATCAGCTGCTTCATTAATTACTTCCGGTGAGTTATTTCCGGCTCGTTTCCCTCCGATGAGAACCTCTAACCTTGATATATCACTTAGAATGTTACCAGGGCATGTCACTGTAGAGTCAAAGACATCCTTTAGATTTCCAATCGAATATCCTTTTCCGCTTGTTTTCTCAGTTGTACCAGTTTCATCATACTCTTCAATTCCCTTTCTAAATTCTTTATATCCCAATTCTCTTTTATTTAAACGGCCAACCCCCCTATTCGTTTTATACAACCAATCAGCCCATTCATCTCGGCTTATTCTACTGTTCTTATACTCGTCTTTTAAAAAGTTTTTTCTGGAATGAAAGCTTTGGGCGGCAAAATTACCAAAAATCTTATAATGTTCGGGTTTTATTAATTGAGGTCGTTTGATTTCTGCTATAGCTCCTTCGGTGAGTTTGTCTATAAAGGAAACACCTCTTGGGGTGACGACATCAACAGGTTGAGTTTCAGGCGCAGAATCATCAATATCAGCTAGTCGTTCATACTCGCGTTGAGTTTTTATATCACTGGATAGCTGTTGTATTCCTGCGCGTGTTTGTCCGGTCTCTGCTGCTATCTTTTCAAGCACACCAAGAACAGGCACTTCTCGTCGCTTGCCTTCCTTAGGAATATCTCCGTATATTGCTCGTTCAGTTGCTGTTTTCACATCTTTGGTCGCACTTGTTATCGGAGTAAACAGTTGTTCACTTGACACAGAAAAGTCAGTCTGCGCTTGTTGTCGTTGTTGAAGTTTCTCGCGAAGTCTGTCTCGAACCGTTAAAAACTTTTTAATTGCTGCTAGCCGCTCTCGGGTTAATTTAGTTGTAAGCGATTCACCAACCATATATTGTTTGTGAACTAAATTTTCAAATGTAAAACTATCACAATTAAAAGCTTAGTTATTAAATAACTTAGTTATTAAATAATGTACCATCAAGCTAACGTATTCATCTTCGACAGGGTTAAACTGTACGACGCTATCCGCGAATGTTTCAGAAATAACATCGCTGGGGGTTTCAGAATTGTAATATCTGAGAACGGCGATGAACGATTTGTGTTAACGACGCGGCAACAAGAACAACTACGTGAAAATGGAGGCGTCGCGGTGATTACTTGCTACTACGACCAGATCATCCATTATGCACATAACTGCATGGGCAAGTCCAGACTGCTGAGTATCCTTTCAGGAGAAAATCCTATGTAAGTGTTACAAAAAACGCTAAAAAAAAATTTATTTTTAATAAAAATTACTGAAAGCCTATTTTATAGTAACGCTCACGTGGTTAAGATACGGGTTTTTCCTCGTTTAACATTTTTCTAAGATCACGAACCTTAGAACTAATTTCAGCTCGTTTTTGATACTCTTGGCCGAGCTTTTGACGTATTGCTTCAACGGTGCTAAATAGCGTTATGAATACATTAATGTCGTTACCATACAAACAAGCATTGATGGATTTTTGAATTCCTTTCACGAGCCTGTACATCTTGGGTAAAACATAACGACCCTTACTACACTGATACTCAATGTCTTCATATTCCGAGGCAATCTTGTCAGCGTCAAGATCTTCAGATAATAATACCCCTTTATTTTTTAAAATTGAAATTTCAGCAATTATAGCATTTACATCATTGATATCCATTATTTATAGTTTTATATAAATATAGTATACTATATCTCTAATTATTAAAAAAAAACAAAACAAAAAACACTCATTTGGCAATCTCGCTGGCGCCCTATGACGTCAGAGAGACCCAGAGGTTTACGACAACACATCTTTGGAACTCCTTGGTTGCCTTCGCATCCAAGTAAGCCCAAGGGAACCCGAAACATACATCTCCGGCGGGAGGCCTAAGGTGGCAAACGCCATCTTAGACCGCCCAGAAGATATGCTTGGGGGGGACGTCACAACATGGACGGCACAATGCCATATATATCTCCGCTCGAGTGTTGCGGCAAATTTTAGGCATAACATGTACTTAATTAAGGATGGATTATAATTCAATGGAACGATGATGGTAATGATGTGGGCGTGGTAAACCAAACCAACATGGCAACCCATGAAATCGAATTCATGGTTGCATGAGTTGGAAAAAAACACCAACCCTCGCTACCGAGAATGCGATAGCATGAGTTACAATGTTGGTTTGGCTGAGGGGGATCGCCCCTCCCCCCAATTAATAGAAAAACATCTTCCGTTTCGCCATCAAATAATGTATCTGCTATGGGGACCGAACACGTAGTTGATAGATCTATGTTTACAAGACAAACACGATATACCATTACACCACGGAGCTGTCATACAGAATAGAGATTTTTTAATATATATATATCTTCTGATATACTTAACAATAAGAGATTTTTAAAACAGACAATTTTATGCTGCAACATTTTAGTTGTTAAATAAAACAGCGTTTTATATACTCTGTTATAATTCTCTAGATAAAATACATTCATAAAGAGCTGTATACAACGAATTTTAACCACGCCCACCTACTTCAATGAATAGGAAACACTCGCGTTCCGGCTGAGCGAACATAGGTAATGCGTAGATTATAAACAACGTCTGTACTGAAAAGAACGAGTTAGCTGTCTGCTTTACTGCTAGTCCACCCACCCCCCACACATGAGATATGTAGATAAATAAAAAATTTTGTACTGAAAAGAACGAGTTAGCTTAAATAAATAATACAGTTTTAGCCCACAAGCGACAATAAAAAGTTTTATTCTCTATCGATCTCCATTACAGTCACGTGGGCACGCCTAGTCAAGTACAGGTAATATAGCAGGCGACAAATTCCTTTGACGTCATAATACAAGGGAACTTAGTAGGTAGAGTGTTTTGAGTGGTTGGATTTGTCCATGGGGATTTATCTCCCTTGAATCGTTTCAGGTGTATACGAATCTTACTTTATGACCATTTTTTTTAGACAGAGATGTTTTAATTAAATTTTGTGCAACAAATCGAATTGAAGGCACGCAAATGTCAAAGTATCTACTGGCTTCGTTTATCGAATGAAAGATTCTCTCCTCGCTGGTTTCTAAATCAAACGATTTAACTCCCCTAGGACGTTTTGCATATTTGCCTGTTCCACCTAATTTTTCATTCAGACTTTGTGAGACGGCTTGAAGATTCTCAAGACAATTATCAGTCTTCACGCCATTTATGTGATCAATCACAAATCCGTCTTCGATTAATCCGTTATGACATTCAAAAATAATTCTGTGACAAAGATATGTTTTATTTCTAGCACTAAACAACAAATAACCCATATTATTCAGATATCCAACCGTTTTTTTTAGTCTGCGGTGCCTGACAACACCATCACTGGAGGCTTCGTAATTAACAAGCACTGGATGAGGTCTGAAATCTTGGCTCATTTGTATAATAATACTATTTGTCTAATTTATTATAAACCTCTTGATATAATCTTGCGGGGTTTTGATGATTTTGTCCTTGATTTTATCAAGGACGGAGTCATTGATTCGTTTGTCATAATAGCGTTTTAGTTCCCTGTATCGTTTACCCCCACAAGCAAGACACAACTGCGATTTTCCTCTAACGCCCACCCCACATTGGAGGCATGGGAGAGGGCCAAAACTTCCTCGCCTAACGCTTTGCATATGATACCCACAGAATTCGCTTCTGCATGATTTGTTACACGGGGTTGTTGATCCAATCATAAGCCACTTACAGTGATTCATTATACTATATTTTTCTATTTAAATACTTGTTTTAATTATAACAGGGAGGAGTTCCAAAGATTATCGAAAATTAAGCCCTGGAAAAATACTAAATTCAATCTTGCTAGGGAGTTCCAAAGATTATCGAAAATTAAGCCCTGGAAAAATACTAAATTCAATCTTGATAGGGAGTTCCAAAGATTATCGAAAATTAAGCCCTGGAAAAATACTAAATTCAATCTTGATAGAGTCTCTAATACACCAAAACGTCTAATCGGTGATAGAACTATACTCGGTAAAATCAGGGAGTGTTTTAATGAATTCTACCGAGACGGTGCAGCATACTGTTGGTCGACATTTCGAATTATCAATGATGATGTCAATGTACCCATCATCGATGCTACTATGAACGATAAAAGAGCAGCTGAGATAATTTCACACCTTGGCGTAAAATCCAAAGGTGGAAATCCAAAGGTGGAAATCCAAAAGATTTCAAGCAAAGCAATTCCCAAACAAAGCAATTCCCATGAGAAATCCAAAGGTGGAAATCCAAAGGTGGAAATCCAAAAGATTTCAAGCAAAGCAATTCCCAAACAAAGCAATTCCCAACAAAAGTATTTTTTCAGAATAAAATTCATTATCGAAGTCGAAGGCAAATGGATTATCAGGGATAAATTTGAACCAATCCTCAAGGATAAAAAAACTGTCATTGTAAGTAGAGATTCCAAACCAGGAATTCTAACTGGAATTGACAAACCATACTACGAGAGATCTTATCCCGTAACAGCAATCGTTTATGGGATATATCCGTTAAATGATAAACCCGATATTGCAAAACTAGCTCCTATGAAATATTCACCATTGACTTCGTTAAGGCTCAATTGTGTAGCAACACGGGTAATGGAACACTTCACAAATGCATCCCGAGGAAATAAACTAACTGATCTGCGACGTAGGAAAATAACAGAATGGGAACTGACAGTGAAACAGCACGGTGCAAAGATTTCTGATATAGCTAAATTAGAGACATTATTAAAATTCCCAATATCAGTAACGACAATAACCGGGGAAGTATTACACGAACCGAAATATAGATTACAAGGAGCGCCAATACAAATTATTGATCATAACGAACACGCGTGGACACCTGCGGTAACAATATTTCCACGAGAACGAATCGTGAGATATATCCCCCCGGAATTTTCCGGGGATGTTTTCTATGAAGAGAAATTATTTGATGCTATTCATGTGTTGTGTAAAGAGGACCCTGTGTCAGTGTGGTTACTTAGCAGTGCTGGTTCCGAATCAGGATTCGATCAATTTGTAAGACCAAATGGTGAATTATATCGCGTTGAAGAATTAGATAACAGAATGAGAAAAATCGCTAATGATTTTTCACCAGAGAGTTTCCATGAAAAACTACTCACGGATAGTTTTACTATTTCTTCAGTGGTAGCTCACTTCGCAAGAGAAAAAAACTCCTGGCGTCCAACACGAAGTGATTTTCTCGAGGACGTTAAATTGAGTTGCATCGAATTTGGTCATGGAGGACTGTGGAATACAAAATACCATCGTGACGGTATGATTTCAATTGATATATCCGCGTGTTATCCTGGAAGTTTTCTCGGGTATGGAGAATGTAGTAACTATTTTAAACGATTTGGACACCCCACGCATGAAATGACTCGTGTTGCGATTAATGGACCATTACCTGATTTTGATTTAACCGGATTCGCTCGTGTGATATCATTTGAACTCGCTACAGGGTTACATCCGTGTAGTTATGTTTGGCTCGGTAGACACCTATCTGAAAAGGCCTGGATGCCAATAGTGTTACTACGATATATGATTGATTGTGGCATGCTGATATCGTTGATTGTTTCCGAAGCTATTATATGCTATCGAGCTCAGAAAGAAGTTTGGCTACCACAACCCGATCTAGATCGTATAATCAGCGAATTGCGAAAACAATTCCCTGATTTCAATGAAGAACAAATCATGAATTGGTCTAAGAAGTTATTTGAAATTAAAAAAGAACAAGCAAAGGATTTTGGACGAAGAATAATCGGTAAATTTACCCAGAGTGGAAGATACGACAATGCAAAATTTTCCTCGCGGTTGATCATAGACGTCGCTGAATACGATTTTCTTGTAACGGATTTAACGAAACAGGGAAAACTTGTATCCCGTAAGGATGCTTTTCTATCCAATGGTGAGAAATTGGGTACGGTTGTTACCTACTGTGATGGATATAATTCCCAGTACACACATTTGAGAAGTTCTATGCTAGCTTATGCTTCTATCAATTTATTTTCGATGATAAATAGATTTCCTAATACCGCGGTTAGAGTAGCTACTGATTCGATGTATATACACAATAAATACAAATCAGATGTAGCTAAATTCACATCCCAGGAGGAAGCGTGGGGGGGTTGGAGATTTAAAAAGGAGACGCTACATGAGTATTGTGAATCGGCAGATGTTACCATGGATGAAAAGTACTTAAAATGTGATGAGATTCAATCAGAATTTTCTAATGCACCACCGGTATCTGATCCAATATGTAGATACAAGACAGTTTATTTAAACGGTTGTGGTGGGTCAGGAAAGACAACTCGTGCAATTGAATTATATCGTCGGAAAAATCCTACGGATTTCACAAACATGATTGTGTTAACACCGACTCACAGACTCGCCAGAGAGATGATACAGCGAGGGGTAAATGCCTGTACTTATCATAGTTTCTTTCGATGGAAAGGCGATGAATGGACCCCTGATCGAATGGGTGATAAATTCATTCCTGAAATCATAATTTGGGATGAAATATGCACGGTATCGTTGAGAGTATTACAAACATTTCTCGAGTGGTTGTTAAACAAAAACACAAAAGTCGTCATGTGCGGTGATCACGGCCAACCACCACCATTTGTCGGTGGATCTCCACATGAATGGCTAAAGGGTTCTGTAGACTATTATGAAGAAATTAATACCGACCATAGATCACTTGATGAACAATTACGCGAGTTCAAAGCACTGATTAGATTACAACCGGATAAAATCCAATGCGAAATAGCGCGTGAAATAATTTCAGAAACTCCCATGAATGATTTCTGGGAAACGTGGAGACCAAATGATTTGATAGTAGCAAGTAGAAAAATAGTCAGAGACACACTTCAGATGAAGTTATTTGAAACGCATAAAGAAAAATTTGCAACACTTCCAGTACCGTTGTGTTATAGGCCTTCGGATACACGAAAGCAGAATATTGAAGTTGATATTCCAGGGAAGAGTGAAAAGCAGATTCTCGTGTTAAATGATATTGTGCTGGTTGATATCAGCGTCGTCGAAAATGCATTGCGTGCTAATAAATCCCCATGGACGCTAGGATACGCAGCGACGATACATTCTTCACAGGGATTAACTATATCAGATACAATTGTTTGGATGGTAGATAATCGCATCGAATGGTCGAATTTAGTCTATCTCGCAGTATCCAGAGTACGAAGAATAAATCAGCTTCGAAGAGTTGTCGTTGGCGAAGCCAGTGGCGATGATGAAATCATTTGTGGCGATGATGACACCACAATCAACGCCGACAACGTCAAGGATATAATCAGAAAAAAACTCTCTGGTTATAAACAACAGGATAAAAAAAATAATAGAAAATTTGACATTGATGCTGAATTAATAACTACGCTGAAGCAACAACAGAATAATCACTGCGCGAGTTGCAATTGTATAATGCGTTGGCAGTATTCGGATAAAGATCCTCGCCAATTTACCGTAGACAGAAAGAATAGCAGCATTGGTCATATCAAAGATAACGTTATGCTGACTTGTCTTGAGTGCAACAGACGCAGAGGTGCAAGCACAATGCCTCTGGCATCGGGTGCTAGTTAAGACCACGCGGTGGTAAATGAGTATCCTCGGGGATTACCTGTAGTTGTTGTCGAGTAAATCCTCGCTGAGGAGCAGTTGAATCCAGTTTATAGATTGCTGGTCTACCCGTAGATCGTGTTATAGTAGATATCTTGTGTGCAGTAACACTCCAAATAGGATCGGTAGCTCTTTTTTTACCACCCTCAAGCTCTCCTGGTTCGTATAAGTACCTTACAGTGACATTACTACCAAGAATTGGTTCTTTGAAATCTTTTTGTGAAATTCCTTGGATTTCCATTTTTGGTATAGACGCTTTCTTAATCGCGTTGACAGGTTTCATGTTAATTGTTCGAGTAATCTCGTTATTGAGCGCGGTAATCACAGCTGGTAATCTCTTAACCCATTCACGGGATCTTTTATCCTGAATAAACTCCTTCGCGTATTGATATCCAAATAACCGTTCAGCAAGAGTCCGATTAAATCGTTCAACAATTGCCTGATCGCGATGTAGTGCAGTATGTCCTTGTCTGATGGTGACATTGTGATGTTTCATCGCTGATAAAACAGCGCCTTGAAATTCCTTGCCAGGATCAACTTGTAACAGATTTCGCCAGCGTAGAGGGCCTCGTCGATAAATCTTTTCAAATGCAGAAGCAACTTCAGGTGATGATTTTGTTTTTAGCGGTTCTGCTTGTTTGTATCGACTAGCAACGTCAACTACGGTTAGCGCGTATTTGTAACCGTTGTCATGTGGTAAAAACAATAAATCAGCCTGATGAACTTCATTAGGGACAGTCACATCAAAATGCGAGAAATTGATTTGTTTAGGACGCGGTAGATAAATTTGCCATATAGCCTGTTTGGATAACCAATTAGCCGCAGTAGCCTTTTTCACTTTTGCGGCGTTGGCGAGTTTATTGATTGCAGCGTTACCCCTCCAGTATCCCCTCGGAGAATAATAAATAGATTCCATATTATTAATTACCAGCGCCCATCATCAATTTGCCTTTCATAGCTGATTTTACCAACCACGAAGCCAATTTTTCTTTCAAAGATTTATCAGGAACAGCATTTAACGCATGAATTAATTTCACATCCGCGAGATGCCTGTTTTGCAGATTACTGCTTTTATATGCAACATCATGAGCATGACACGCCTTATCAATAGAGTTTATCGGATACTCGCCGGGTCGGGGTTGATTTTGATCATCAAGTCTGATATCTAATCGTGTTCCGGGGCCACAGTAGCTATATCCTGGAAGGTGCTTTTCTCCGGGGTACTTTGCCCATGGGGTTCCAGGGAGCTTTGCCAATTTGGCTGCGATATCACCTCCTCGTTTTTTTTTAAAACATCTCCGGATTGTAAAATCTTTGATTTTGTAGAAACAAATCTGAACTTTTTAATACCACATGTTGCACATCTACCAGTTAGTGCTGATCTGTTATTTTTAGTTGTAACCGTCGTCACATCATTTGTGCTAGTACGCGTTTTACACTTCACACAATATAGATCCATAATTTATGTATAGAGATATGAATATAATTGATTTTTCAGCGACTAAAATAAGAGAACCAGTTAAGCATCATGCAGCGCTACCAAACTCTATCCGTGCAATTATAATCGGGCCATCTGGATCCGGCAAGACTCAATTGTTGCTCAATTTAATAATGAGATGGATGAAGTGGGATAAGTTGTATTTAATTGCTCCTAGCGTAGATGATCAACGATGCTATGAAGTGTTAAAGGATTTTAACGAGAATGCATCAGAAATTAAAGGTGAGAATACCATTGATTTTATAACTGATATTGACGAGGCGCCATCCGTGGATGAAATTGATGGGAGCATTAACAATTTAGTCGTATACGACGATGTGATGTTAGACAATCAAAAAAACCCAGCTAGAATATTTTCCAGAGGCAGGCACAAAAACACTGACGTGATATATGTCACTCAACGATACACTCAGATTCCAAAAGTGATTAGAGACAACTGTAACTTACTGTGTGTATTTAACGGTGTTGATACTCATACGCTTCGAAATATTTGGCAGACATGGTGCTCTGATATGGACTTCAATCAATTTAAAAATTTCTTTAGTAACGCTCAGTCGACTCCGCACGGATTTATAACAATAAATTTACATGATCCTCGGACACGATATCGTATCGGACTCGATCAAATATTTGGTTGAACTCGTAAAAGAATTATTAACCACAAATGAAACATTTGCAGCAGCAGAGAGGGTGGATGACAACGACATTGGCGTATATAAGGAAATCTTATTTTATCGAATAGACGCTATTTTTTTTACTATTTGGTGGAAGACTCAGATTTCCAAATCGACGCTCGAAAAGTTGTGAGGTTCACCCTCTCTGCTGCTTTTCATGTTATGGATCAGTTGGGCTTAGATAAAAGCTGTTGAAACCCTTTACCCCGCTTGGATTTGGTTAATACTTGGTTTATTGGCTGCGCACCATTGGATAGTACGTCACCATACTTTAAAACCGGTTCCCACCATTTTTTTCAGCATGACTTTTGATGAAAAACGGACTTTTTTGTTTTTCATGTTATGGATCAGTTGGGCTTAGATAAAAGCTGTTGAAACCCTTTACCCCTGCTTGGATTTGGTTAATACTTGGTTTATTGGCTGCGCACCATTGGATAGTACGTCACCATACTTTAAAACCGGTTCCCACCATTTTTTTCAGCATGACTTTTGATGAAAAACGGACTTTTTTGTTTTTCATGTTATGGATCAGTTGGGCTTAGATAAAAGCTGTTGAAACCCTTTACCCCGCTTGGATTTGGTTAATACTTGGTTTATTGGCTGCGCACCATTGGATAGTACGTCACCATACTTTAAAACCGTTCCCACCATTTTTTTCAGCATGACTTTTGATGAAAAACGGACTTTTTTGTTTTTCATGTTATGGATCAGTTGGGCTTAGATAAAAGCTGTTAAAACCCTTTACCCCCGCTTGGATTTGGTTAATACTTGGTTTATTGGCTGCGCACCATTGGATAGTACGTCACCATACTTTAAAACCGGTTCCCACCATTTTTTTCAGCATGACTTTTGATGAAAAACGGACTTTTTTGTTTTTCATGTTATGGATCAGTTGGGCTTAGATAAAAGCTTTTGAAACCCTTTACCCCGCTTGGATTTAGTTAATACTTGGTTTATTAGCTGCGCACCATTGGATAGTACGGTCACCATACTTTAAAACCGGTTCCCACCATTTTTTTCAGCATGACTTTGATGAAAAACGGACTTTTTTGTTTTTCATGTTATGGATCAGTTGGGCTTAGATAAAAGCTGTTGAAACCCTTTACCCCCGCTTGGATTTGGTTAATACTTGGTTTATTGGCTGCGCACCATTGGATAGTACGTCACCATACTTTAAAACCGGTTCCCACCATTTTTTTCAGCATGACTTTTGATGAAAAACGGACTTTTTTGTTTTTCATGTTATGGATCAGTTGGGCTTAGATAAAAGCTGTTGAAACCCTTTACCCCGCTTGGATTTGGTTAATACTTGGTTTATTGGCTGCGCACCATTGGATAGTACGTCACCATACTTTAAAACCGGTTCCCACCATTTTTTTCAGCATGACTTTTGATGAAAAACGGACTTTTTTGTTTTTCATGTTATGGATCAGTTGGGCTTAGATAAAAGTTGTTGAAACCCTTTACCCCGCTTGGATTTGGTTAATACTTGGTTTATTGGCTGCGCACCATTGGATAGTACGTCACCATACTTTAAAACCGGTTCCCACCATTTTCTTCAGCATGACTTTTGATGAAAAACGGACTTTTTTGTTTTTCATGTTATGGATCAGTTGGGCTTAGATAAAAGCTGTTGAAACCCTTTACCCCCGCTTGGATTTGGTTAATACTTGGTTTATTGGCTGCGCACCCATTGGATAGTACGTCACCATACTTTAAAACCGGTTCCCACCATTTTTTTCAGCATGACTTTTGATGAAAAACGGACTTTTTTGTTTTTCATGTTATGGATCAGTTGGGCTTAGATAAAAGCTGTTGAAACCCTTTACCCCCGCTTGGATTTGGTTAATACTTGGTTTATTGGCTGCGCACCATTGGATAGTACGTCACCATACTTTAAAACCGGTTCCCACCATTTTTTTCAGCATGACTTTTGATGAAAAACGGACTTTTTTGTTTTTCATGTTATGGGATTCAGTTGGGCTTAGATAAAAGCTGTTGAAACCCTTTACCCGCTTGGATTTGGTTAATACTTGGTTTATTGGCTGCGCACCATTGGATAGTACGTCACCATACTTTAAAACCGGTTCCCACCATTTTTTTCAGCATGACTTTTGATGAAAAACGGACTTTTTTGTTTTTCATGTTATGGATCAGTAGGGCTTAGATAAAAGCTGTTGAAACCCTTTACCCCCGCTTGGATTTGGTTAATACTTGGTTTATTGGCTGCGCATCATTGGATAGTAACGTCACCATACTTTAAAACCGGTTCCCACCATTTTTTTCAGCATGACTTTTGATGAAAAACGGACTTTTTTGTTTTTCATGTTATGGATCAGTTGGGCTTAGATAAAAGCTGTTGAAAACCCTTTACCCCGCTTGGATTTGGTTAATACTTGGTTTATTGGCTGCGCACCATTGGATAGTACGTCACCATACTTTAAAACCGGTTCCCACCATTTTTTTCAGCATGACTTTTGATGAAAAACGGACTTTTTGTTTTTCATGTTATGGATCAGTTGGGCTTAGATAAAAGCTGTTGAAACCCTTTACCCCCGCTTGGATTTGGTTAATACTTGGTTTTTTTTGGCTGCGTACCATTGGATAGTACGTCACCATACTTTAAAACCGGTTCCCACCATTTTTTTCAGCATGACTTTTGATGAAAAACGGACTTTTTTGTTTTTCATGTTATGGATCAGTTGGGCTTAGATAAAAGCTATTGAAACCCTTTAACCCCGCTTGGATTTGGTTAATACTTGGTTTATTGGCTGCGCACCATTGGATAGTACGTCACCATACTTTAAAACCGGTTTCCCCACCACTTTTTTTTCAGCATGACTTTTGATGAAAAACGGACTTTTTTGTTTTTCATGTTATGGATCAGTTGGGCTTAGATAAAAGCTGTTGAAACCCTTTACCCCGCTTGGATTTTGGTTAATACTTGGTTTATTGGCTGCGCACCATTGGATAGTACGTCACCATACTTTAAAACCGGTTCCCACCATTTTTTTCAGCATGACTTTTGATGAAAAACGGACTTTTTTGTTTTTCAGGTTATGGATCAGTTGGGCTTAGATAAAAGCTGTTGAAACCCTTTACCCGCTTGGATTTGGTTAATACTTGGTTTATTGGCTTCGCACCATTGGATAGTACGTCACCATACTTTAAAACCGGTTCCCACCATTTTTTTCAGCATGACTTTTGATGAAAAACGGACTTTTTTGTTTTTCATGTTATGGATCAGTTGGGCTTAGATAAAAGCTGTTGAAAACCCTTTACCCCGCTTGGATTTGGTTAATACTTGGTTTATTGGCTGCGCACCATTGGATAGTACGTCACCATACTTTAAAACCGGTTCCCACCATTTTTTTCAGCATGACTTTTGATGAAAAACGGACTTTTTTGTTTTTCATGTTATGATCAGTTGGGCTTAGATAAAAGCTGTTGAAACCCTTTACCCCCGCTTGGATTTGGTTAATACTTGGTTTATTGGCTGCGCACCATTGGATAGTACGTCACCATACTTTAAAACCGGTTCCCACCATTTTTTTCAGCATGACTTTTGATGAAAAACGGACTTTTTTGTTTTTCATGTTATGGATCAGTTGGGATTAGATAAAAGCTGTTGAAACCCTTTACCCCGCTTGGATTTGGTTAATACTTGGTTTATTGGCTGCGCACCATTGGATAGTACGTCACCATACTTTAAAACCGGTTCCCACCATTTTTTTCAGCATGACTTTTGATAAAAAACGGACTTTTTTGTTTTTCATGTTATGGATCAGTTGGGCTTAGATAAAAGCTGTTGAAACCCTTTACCCCGCTTGGATTTGGTTAATACTTGGTTTATTGGGCTGGCGCACCATTGGATAGTACGTCACCATACTTTAAAACCGGTTCCCACCATTTTTTTCAGCATGACTTTTGATGAAAAACGGACTTTTTTGTTTTTCATGTTATGGATCAGTTGGGCTTAGATAAAAGCTGTTGAAACCCTTTACCCCCGCTTGGATTTGGTTAATACTTGGTTTATTGGCTGCGCACCATTGGATAGTACGTCACCATACTTTAAAACCGGTTCCCACCATTTTTTTTCAGCATGACTTTTGATGAAAAACGGACTTTTTTGTTTTTCATGTTATGGATCAGTTGGGCTTAGATAAAAGCTGTTGAAAACCCTTTACCCCCGCTTGGATTTGGTTAATACTTGGTTTATTGGCTGCCGCACCATTGGATAGTACGTCACCATACTTTAAAACCGGTTCCAACCATTTTTTTCAGCATGACCTTTGATGAAAAACGGACTTTTGTTTTTCATGTTATGGATCAGTTGGGCTTAGATAAAAGCTGTTGAAACCCTTTACCCCGCTTGGATTTGGTTAATACTTGGTTTATTGGCTGCGCACCATTGGATAGTACGTCACCATACTTTAAAACCGGTTCCCACCATTTTTTTTCAGCATGACTTTTGATGAAAAACGGACTTTTTTGTTTTTCATGTTATGTATCAGTTGGGCTTAGATAAAAGCTGTTGAAACCCTTTACCCCGCTTGGATTTGGTTAATACTTGGTTTATTGGCTGCGCACCATTGGATAGTACGTCACCATACTTTAAAACCGGTTCCCACCATTTTTTTCAGCATGACTTTTGATGAAAAACGGACTTTTTTGTGTTTTTCATGTTATGGATCAGTTGGGCTTAGATAAAAGCTGTTGAAACCCTTTACCCCGCTTGGATTTGGTTAATACTTGGTTTATTGGCTGCGCACCATTGGATAGTACGTCACCATACTTTAAAACCGGTTCCCCACCATTTTTTTCAGCATGACTTTTGATGAAAAACGGACTTTTTTGTTTTTCATGTTATGGATCAGTTGGGCTTAGATAAAAGCTGTTGAAACCCTTTACCCCGCTTGGATTTGGTTAATACTTGGTTTATTGGCTGCGCACCATTGGATAGTACGTCACCATACTTTAAAACCGGTTCCCACCATTTTTTTCAGCATGACTTTTGATGAAAAACGGACTTTTTTGTTTTTCATGTTATGGATCAGTTGGGCTTAGATAAAAGCTGTTGAAACCCTTTACCCCGCTTGGATTTGGTTAATACTTGGTTTATTGGCTGCGCACCATTGGATAGTACGTCACCATACTTTAAAACCGGTTCCCACCATTTTTTTCAGCATGACTTTTGATGAAAAACGGACTTTTTTGTTTTCATGTTATGGATCAGTTGGGCTTAGATAAAAGCTGTTGAAACCCTTTACCCCCGCTTGGATTTGGTTAATACTTGGTTTATTGGCTGCGCACCATTGGATAGTACGTCACCATACTTTAAAAACCGGTTCCCACCATTTTTTTCAGCATGACTTTTGATGAAAAACGGACTTTTTTGTATTTCATGTTATGGATCAGTTGGGCTCAGATAAAAAGCTGTTTGAAAACCCTTTACCCCGCTTGGATTTGGTTAATACTTGGTTTATTGGCTGCGCACCATTGGATAGTACGTCACCATACTTTAAAACCGGTTCCCACCATTTTTTTCAGCATGACTTTTGATGAAAAACGGACTTTTTTGTTTTTCATGTTATGGATCAGTTGGGCTCAGATAAAAGCTGTTGAAACCCTTTACCCCCGCTTGGATTTGGTTAATACTTGGTTTATTGGCTGCGCACCATTGGATAGTACGTCACCATACTTTAAAACCGGTTCCCACCATTTTTTTCAGCATGACTTTTGATGAAAAACGGACTTTTTTGTTTTTCATGTTATGGATCAGTTGGGCTTAGATAAAAGCTGTTGAAACCCTTTACCCCGCTTGGATTTGGTTAATACTTGGTTTATTGGCTGCGCACCATTGGATAGTACGTCACCATACTTTAAAACCGGTTCCCACCATTTTTTTCAGCATGACTTTTGATGAAAAACGGACTTTTTTGTTTTTCATGTTATGGATCAGTTGGGCTTAGATAAAAGCTGTTGAAACCCTTTACCCCGCTTGGATTTGGTTAATACTTGGTTTATTGGCTGCGCACCATTGGATAGTACGTCACCATACTTTAAAACCGGTTCCCACCATTTTTTTCAGCATGACTTTTGATGAAAAACGGACTTTTTTGTTTTTCATGTTATGGATCAGTTGGGCTTAGATAAAAGCTGTTGAAACCCTTTACCCCGCTTGGATTTGGTTAATACTTGGTTTATTGGCTGCGCACCATTGGATAGTACGTCACCATACTTTAAAACCGGTTCCCACCATTTTTTTCAGCATGACTTTTGATGAAAAACGGACTTTTTTGTTTTTCATGTTATGGATCAGTTGGGCTTAGATAAAAGCTGTTGAAACCCTTTACCCCGCTTGGATTTGGTTAATACTTGGTTTATTGGCTGCGCACCATTGGATAGTACGTCACCATACTTTAAAACCGGTTCCCACCATTTTTTTCAGCATGACTTTTGATGAAAAACGGACTTTTTTGTTTTTCATGTTATGGATCAGTTGGGCTTAGATAAAAGCTGTTGAAACCCTTTACCCCGCTTGGATTTGGTTAATACTTGGTTTATTGGCTGCGCACCATTGGATAGTACGTCACCATACTTTAAAACCGGTTCCCACCACTTTTTTTCAGCATGACTTTTGATGAAAAACGGACTTTTTTGTTTTTCATGTTATGGATCAGTTGGGCTTAGATAAAAGCTGTTGAAACCCTTTACCCCGCTTGGATTTGGTTAATACTTGGTTTATTGGCTGCGCACCATTGGATAGTACGTCACCATACTTTAAAACCGGTTCCCACCATTTTTTTCAGCATGACTTTTGATGAAAAACGGACTTTTTTGTTTTTCATGTTATGGATCAGTTGGGCTTAGATAAAAGCTGTTGAAACCCTTTACCCCGCTTGGATTTGGTTAATACTTGGTTTATTGGCTGCGCACCATTGGATAGTACGTCACCATACTTTAAAACCGGTTCCCACCATTTTTTTCAGCATGACTTTTGATGAAAAACGGACTTTTTTGTTTTTCATGTTATGGATCAGTTGGGCTTAGATAAAAGCTGTTGAAACCCTTTACCCCGCTTGGATTTGGTTAATACTTGGTTTATTGGCTGCGCACCATTGGATAGTACGTCACCATACTTTAAAACCGGTTCCCACCATTTTTTTCAGCATGACTTTTGATGAAAAACGGACTTTTTTGTTTTTCATGTTATGGATCAGTTGGGCTTAGATAAAAGCTGTTGAAACCCTTTACCCCGCTTGGATTTGGTTAATACTTGGTTTATTGGCTGCGCACCATTGGATAGTACGTCACCATACTTTAAAACCGGTTCCCACCATTTTTTTCAGCATGACTTTTGATGAAAAACGGACTTTTTTGTTTTTCATGTTATGGATCAGTTGGGCTTAGATAAAAGCTGTTGAAACCCTTTACCCCGCTTGGATTTGGTTAATACTTGGTTTATTGGCTGCGCACCATTGGATAGTACGTCACCATACTTTAAAACCGGTTCCCACCATTTTTTTCAGCATGACTTTTGATGAAAAACGGACTTTTTTGTTTTTCATGTTATGGATCAGTTGGGCTTAGATAAAAGCTGTTGAAACCCTTTACCCCGCTTGGATTTGGTTAATACTTGGTTTATTGGCTGCGCACCATTGGATAGTACGTCACCATACTTTAAAACCGGTTCCCACCATTTTTTTCAGCATGACTTTTGATGAAAAACGGACTTTTTTGTTTTTCATGTTATGGATCAGTTGGGCTTAGATAAAAGCTGTTGAAACCCTTTACCCCGCTTGGATTTGGTTAATACTTGGTTTATTGGCTGCGCACCATTGGATAGTACGTCACCATACTTTAAAACCGGTTCCCACCATTTTTTTCAGCATGACTTTTGATGAAAAACGGACTTTTTTGTTTTTCATGTTATGGATCAGTTGGGCTTAGATAAAAGCTGTTGAAACCCTTTACCCCGCTTGGATTTGGTTAATACTTGGTTTATTGGCTGCGCACCATTGGATAGTACGTCACCATACTTTAAAACCGGTTCCCACCATTTTTTTCAGCATGACTTTTGATGAAAAACGGACTTTTTTGTTTTTCATGTTATGGATCAGTTGGGCTTAGATAAAAGCTGTTGAAACCCTTTACCCCGCTTGGATTTGGTTAATACTTGGTTTATTGGCTGCGCACCATTGGATAGTACGTCACCATACTTTAAAACCGGTTCCCACCATTTTTTTCAGCATGACTTTTGATGAAAAACGGACTTTTTTGTTTTTCATGTTATGGATCAGTTGGGCTTAGATAAAAGCTGTTGAAACCCTTTACCCCGCTTGGATTTGGTTAATACTTGGTTTATTGGCTGCGCACCATTGGATAGTACGTCACCATACTTTAAAACCGGTTCCCACCATTTTTTTCAGCATGACTTTTGATGAAAAACGGACTTTTTTGTTTTTCATGTTATGGATCAGTTGGGCTTAGATAAAAGCTGTTGAAACCCTTTACCCCGCTTGGATTTGGTTAATACTTGGTTTATTGGCTGCGCACCATTGGATAGTACGTCACCATACTTTAAAACCGGTTCCCACCATTTTTTTCAGCATGACTTTTGATGAAAAACGGACTTTTTTGTTTTTCATGTTATGGATCAGTTGGGCTTAGATAAAAGCTGTTGAAACCCTTTACCCCGCTTGGATTTGGTTAATACTTGGTTTATTGGCTGCGCACCATTGGATAGTACGTCACCATACTTTAAAACCGGTTCCCACCATTTTTTTCAGCATGACTTTTGATGAAAAACGGACTTTTTTGTTTTTCATGTTATGGATCAGTTGGGCTTAGATAAAAGCTGTTGAAACCCTTTACCCCGCTTGGATTTGGTTAATACTTGGTTTATTGGCTGCGCACCATTGGATAGTACGTCACCATACTTTAAAACCGGTTCCCACCATTTTTTTCAGCATGACTTTTGATGAAAAACGGACTTTTTTGTTTTTCATGTTATGGATCAGTTGGGCTTAGATAAAAGCTGTTGAAACCCTTTACCCCGCTTGGATTTGGTTAATACTTGGTTTATTGGCTGCGCACCATTGGATAGTACGTCACCATACTTTAAAACCGGTTCCCACCATTTTTTTCAGCATGACTTTTGATGAAAAACGGACTTTTTTGTTTTTCATGTTATGGATCAGTTGGGCTTAGATAAAAGCTGTTGAAACCCTTTACCCCGCTTGGATTTGGTTAATACTTGGTTTATTGGCTGCGCACCATTGGATAGTACGTCACCATACTTTAAAACCGGTTCCCACCATTTTTTTCAGCATGACTTTTGATGAAAAACGGACTTTTTTGTTTTTCATGTTATGGATCAGTTGGGCTTAGATAAAAGCTGTTGAAACCCTTTACCCCGCTTGGATTTGGTTAATACTTGGTTTATTGGCTGCGCACCATTGGATAGTACGTCACCATACTTTAAAACCGGTTCCCACCATTTTTTTCAGCATGACTTTTGATGAAAAACGGACTTTTTTGTTTTTCATGTTATGGATCAGTTGGGCTTAGATAAAAGCTGTTGAAACCCTTTACCCCGCTTGGATTTGGTTAATACTTGGTTTATTGGCTGCGCACCATTGGATAGTACGTCACCATACTTTAAAACCGGTTCCCACCATTTTTTTCAGCATGACTTTTGATGAAAAACGGACTTTTTTGTTTTTCATGTTATGGATCAGTTGGGCTTAGATAAAAGCTGTTGAAACCCTTTACCCCGCTTGGATTTGGTTAATACTTGGTTTATTGGCTGCGCACCATTGGATAGTACGTCACCATACTTTAAAACCGGTTCCCACCATTTTTTTCAGCATGACTTTTGATGAAAAACGGACTTTTTTGTTTTTCATGTTATGGATCAGTTGGGCTTAGATAAAAGCTGTTGAAACCCTTTACCCCGCTTGGATTTGGTTAATACTTGGTTTATTGGCTGCGCACCATTGGATAGTACGTCACCATACTTTAAAACCGGTTCCCACCATTTTTTTCAGCATGACTTTTGATGAAAAACGGACTTTTTTGTTTTTCATGTTATGGATCAGTTGGGCTTAGATAAAAGCTGTTGAAACCCTTTACCCCGCTTGGATTTGGTTAATACTTGGTTTATTGGCTGCGCACCATTGGATAGTACGTCACCATACTTTAAAACCGGTTCCCACCATTTTTTTCAGCATGACTTTTGATGAAAAACGGACTTTTTTGTTTTTCATGTTATGGATCAGTTGGGCTTAGATAAAAGCTGTTGAAACCCTTTACCCCGCTTGGATTTGGTTAATACTTGGTTTATTGGCTGCGCACCATTGGATAGTACGTCACCATACTTTAAAACCGGTTCCCACCATTTTTTTCAGCATGACTTTTGATGAAAAACGGACTTTTTTGTTTTTCATGTTATGGATCAGTTGGGCTTAGATAAAAGCTGTTGAAACCCTTTACCCCGCTTGGATTTGGTTAATACTTGGTTTATTGGCTGCGCACCATTGGATAGTACGTCACCATACTTTAAAACCGGTTCCCACCATTTTTTTCAGCATGACTTTTGATGAAAAACGGACTTTTTTGTTTTTCATGTTATGGATCAGTTGGGCTTAGATAAAAGCTGTTGAAACCCTTTACCCCGCTTGGATTTGGTTAATACTTGGTTTATTGGCTGCGCACCATTGGATAGTACGTCACCATACTTTAAAACCGGTTCCCACCATTTTTTTCAGCATGACTTTTGATGAAAAACGGACTTTTTTGTTTTTCATGTTATGGATCAGTTGGGCTTAGATAAAAGCTGTTGAAACCCTTTACCCCGCTTGGATTTGGTTAATACTTGGTTTATTGGCTGCGCACCATTGGATAGTACGTCACCATACTTTAAAACCGGTTCCCACCATTTTTTTCAGCATGACTTTTGATGAAAAACGGACTTTTTTGTTTTTCATGTTATGGATCAGTTGGGCTTAGATAAAAGCTGTTGAAACCCTTTACCCCGCTTGGATTTGGTTAATACTTGGTTTATTGGCTGCGCACCATTGGATAGTACGTCACCATACTTTAAAACCGGTTCCCACCATTTTTTTCAGCATGACTTTTGATGAAAAACGGACTTTTTTGTTTTTCATGTTATGGATCAGTTGGGCTTAGATAAAAGCTGTTGAAACCCTTTACCCCGCTTGGATTTGGTTAATACTTGGTTTATTGGCTGCGCACCATTGGATAGTACGTCACCATACTTTAAAACCGGTTCCCACCATTTTTTTCAGCATGACTTTTGATGAAAAACGGACTTTTTTGTTTTTCATGTTATGGATCAGTTGGGCTTAGATAAAAGCTGTTGAAACCCTTTACCCCGCTTGGATTTGGTTAATACTTGGTTTATTGGCTGCGCACCATTGGATAGTACGTCACCATACTTTAAAACCGGTTCCCACCATTTTTTTCAGCATGACTTTTGATGAAAAACGGACTTTTTTGTTTTTCATGTTATGGATCAGTTGGGCTTAGATAAAAGCTGTTGAAACCCTTTACCCCGCTTGGATTTGGTTAATACTTGGTTTATTGGCTGCGCACCATTGGATAGTACGTCACCATACTTTAAAACCGGTTCCCACCATTTTTTTCAGCATGACTTTTGATGAAAAACGGACTTTTTTGTTTTTCATGTTATGGATCAGTTGGGCTTAGATAAAAGCTGTTGAAACCCTTTACCCCGCTTGGATTTGGTTAATACTTGGTTTATTGGCTGCGCACCATTGGATAGTACGTCACCATACTTTAAAACCGGTTCCCACCATTTTTTTCAGCATGACTTTTGATGAAAAACGGACTTTTTTGTTTTTCATGTTATGGATCAGTTGGGCTTAGATAAAAGCTGTTGAAACCCTTTACCCCGCTTGGATTTGGTTAATACTTGGTTTATTGGCTGCGCACCATTGGATAGTACGTCACCATACTTTAAAACCGGTTCCCACCATTTTTTTCAGCATGACTTTTGATGAAAAACGGACTTTTTTGTTTTTCATGTTATGGATCAGTTGGGCTTAGATAAAAGCTGTTGAAACCCTTTACCCCGCTTGGATTTGGTTAATACTTGGTTTATTGGCTGCGCACCATTGGATAGTACGTCACCATACTTTAAAACCGGTTCCCACCATTTTTTTCAGCATGACTTTTGATGAAAAACGGACTTTTTTGTTTTTCATGTTATGGATCAGTTGGGCTTAGATAAAAGCTGTTGAAACCCTTTACCCCGCTTGGATTTGGTTAATACTTGGTTTATTGGCTGCGCACCATTGGATAGTACGTCACCATACTTTAAAACCGGTTCCCACCATTTTTTTCAGCATGACTTTTGATGAAAAACGGACTTTTTTGTTTTTCATGTTATGGATCAGCTGGGCTTAGATAAAAGCTGTTGAAACCCTTTACCCCGCTTGGATTTGGTTAATACTTGGTTTATTGGCTGCGCACCATTGGATAGTACGTCACCATACTTTAAAACCGGTTCCCACCATTTTTTTCAGCATGACTTTTGATGAAAAACGGACTTTTTTGTTTTTCATGTTATGGATCAGTTGGGCTTAGATAAAAGCTGTTGAAACCCTTTACCCCGCTTGGATTTGGTTAATACTTGGTTTATTGGCTGCGCACCATTGGATAGTACGTCACCATACTTTAAAACCGGTTCCCACCATTTTTTTCAGCATGACTTTTGATGAAAAACGGACTTTTTTGTTTTTCATGTTATGGATCAGTTGGGCTTAGATAAAAGCTGTTGAAACCCTTTACCCCGCTTGGATTTGGTTAATACTTGGTTTATTGGCTGCGCACCATTGGATAGTACGTCACCATACTTTAAAACCGGTTCCCACCATTTTTTTCAGCATGACTTTTGATGAAAAACGGACTTTTTTGTTTTTCATGTTATGGATCAGTTGGGCTTAGATAAAAGCTGTTGAAACCCTTTACCCCGCTTGGATTTGGTTAATACTTGGTTTATTGGCTGCGCACCATTGGATAGTACGTCACCATACTTTAAAACCGGTTCCCACCATTTTTTTCAGCATGACTTTTGATGAAAAACGGACTTTTTTGTTTTTCATGTTATGGATCAGTTGGGCTTAGATAAAAGCTGTTGAAACCCTTTACCCCGCTTGGATTTGGTTAATACTTGGTTTATTGGCTGCGCACCATTGGATAGTACGTCACCATACTTTAAAACCGGTTCCCACCATTTTTTTCAGCATGACTTTTGATGAAAAACGGACTTTTTTGTTTTTCATGTTATGGATCAGTTGGGCTTAGATAAAAGCTGTTGAAACCCTTTACCCCGCTTGGATTTGGTTAATACTTGGTTTATTGGCTGCGCACCATTGGATAGTACGTCACCATACTTTAAAACCGGTTCCCACCATTTTTTTCAGCATGACTTTTGATGAAAAACGGACTTTTTTGTTTTTCATGTTATGGATCAGTTGGGCTTAGATAAAAGCTGTTGAAACCCTTTACCCCGCTTGGATTTGGTTAATACTTGGTTTATTGGCTGCGCACCATTGGATAGTACGTCACCATACTTTAAAACCGGTTCCCACCATTTTTTTCAGCATGACTTTTGATGAAAAACGGACTTTTTTGTTTTTCATGTTATGGATCAGTTGGGCTTAGATAAAAGCTGTTGAAACCCTTTACCCCGCTTGGATTTGGTTAATACTTGGTTTATTGGCTGCGCACCATTGGATAGTACGTCACCATACTTTAAAACCGGTTCCCACCATTTTTTTCAGCATGACTTTTGATGAAAAACGGACTTTTTTGTTTTTCATGTTATGGATCAGTTGGGCTTAGATAAAAGCTGTTGAAACCCTTTACCCCGCTTGGATTTGGTTAATACTTGGTTTATTGGCTGCGCACCATTGGATAGTACGTCACCATACTTTAAAACCGGTTCCCACCATTTTTTTCAGCATGACTTTTGATGAAAAACGGACTTTTTTGTTTTTCATGTTATGGATCAGTTGGGCTTAGATAAAAGCTGTTGAAACCCTTTACCCCGCTTGGATTTGGTTAATACTTGGTTTATTGGCTGCGCACCATTGGATAGTACGTCACCATACTTTAAAACCGGTTCCCACCATTTTTTTCAGCATGACTTTTGATGAAAAACGGACTTTTTTGTTTTTCATGTTATGGATCAGTTGGGCTTAGATAAAAGCTGTTGAAACCCTTTACCCCGCTTGGATTTGGTTAATACTTGGTTTATTGGCTGCGCACCATTGGATAGTACGTCACCATACTTTAAAACCGGTTCCCACCATTTTTTTCAGCATGACTTTTGATGAAAAACGGACTTTTTTGTTTTTCATGTTATGGATCAGTTGGGCTTAGATAAAAGCTGTTGAAACCCTTTACCCCGCTTGGATTTGGTTAATACTTGGTTTATTGGCTGCGCACCATTGGATAGTACGTCACCATACTTTAAAACCGGTTCCCACCATTTTTTTCAGCATGACTTTTGATGAAAAACGGACTTTTTTGTTTTTCATGTTATGGATCAGTTGGGCTTAGATAAAAGCTGTTGAAACCCTTTACCCCGCTTGGATTTGGTTAATACTTGGTTTATTGGCTGCGCACCATTGGATAGTACGTCACCATACTTTAAAACCGGTTCCCACCATTTTTTTCAGCATGACTTTTGATGAAAAACGGACTTTTTTGTTTTTCATGTTATGGATCAGTTGGGCTTAGATAAAAGCTGTTGAAACCCTTTACCCCGCTTGGATTTGGTTAATACTTGGTTTATTGGCTGCGCACCATTGGATAGTACGTCACCATACTTTAAAACCGGTTCCCACCATTTTTTTCAGCATGACTTTTGATGAAAAACGGACTTTTTTGTTTTTCATGTTATGGATCAGTTGGGCTTAGATAAAAGCTGTTGAAACCCTTTACCCCGCTTGGATTTGGTTAATACTTGGTTTATTGGCTGCGCACCATTGGATAGTACGTCACCATACTTTAAAACCGGTTCCCACCATTTTTTTCAGCATGACTTTTGATGAAAAACGGACTTTTTTGTTTTTCATGTTATGGATCAGTTGGGCTTAGATAAAAGCTGTTGAAACCCTTTACCCCGCTTGGATTTGGTTAATACTTGGTTTATTGGCTGCGCACCATTGGATAGTACGTCACCATACTTTAAAACCGGTTCCCACCATTTTTTTCAGCATGACTTTTGATGAAAAACGGACTTTTTTGTTTTTCATGTTATGGATCAGTTGGGCTTAGATAAAAGCTGTTGAAACCCTTTACCCCGCTTGGATTTGGTTAATACTTGGTTTATTGGCTGCGCACCATTGGATAGTACGTCACCATACTTTAAAACCGGTTCCCACCATTTTTTTCAGCATGACTTTTGATGAAAAACGGACTTTTTTGTTTTTCATGTTATGGATCAGTTGGGCTTAGATAAAAGCTGTTGAAACCCTTTACCCCGCTTGGATTTGGTTAATACTTGGTTTATTGGCTGCGCACCATTGGATAGTACGTCACCATACTTTAAAACCGGTTCCCACCATTTTTTTCAGCATGACTTTTGATGAAAAACGGACTTTTTTGTTTTTCATGTTATGGATCAGTTGGGCTTAGATAAAAGCTGTTGAAACCCTTTACCCCGCTTGGATTTGGTTAATACTTGGTTTATTGGCTGCGCACCATTGGATAGTACGTCACCATACTTTAAAACCGGTTCCCACCATTTTTTTCAGCATGACTTTTGATGAAAAACGGACTTTTTTGTTTTTCATGTTATGGATCAGTTGGGCTTAGATAAAAGCTGTTGAAACCCTTTACCCCGCTTGGATTTGGTTAATACTTGGTTTATTGGCTGCGCACCATTGGATAGTACGTCACCATACTTTAAAACCGGTTCCCACCATTTTTTTCAGCATGACTTTTGATGAAAAACGGACTTTTTTGTTTTTCATGTTATGGATCAGTTGGGCTTAGATAAAAGCTGTTGAAACCCTTTACCCCGCTTGGATTTGGTTAATACTTGGTTTATTGGCTGCGCACCATTGGATAGTACGTCACCATACTTTAAAACCGGTTCCCACCATTTTTTTCAGCATGACTTTTGATGAAAAACGGACTTTTTTGTTTTTCATGTTATGGATCAGTTGGGCTTAGATAAAAGCTGTTGAAACCCTTTACCCCGCTTGGATTTGGTTAATACTTGGTTTATTGGCTGCGCACCATTGGATAGTACGTCACCATACTTTAAAACCGGTTCCCACCATTTTTTTCAGCATGACTTTTGATGAAAAACGGACTTTTTTGTTTTTCATGTTATGGATCAGTTGGGCTTAGATAAAAGCTGTTGAAACCCTTTACCCCGCTTGGATTTGGTTAATACTTGGTTTATTGGCTGCGCACCATTGGATAGTACGTCACCATACTTTAAAACCGGTTCCCACCATTTTTTTCAGCATGACTTTTGATGAAAAACGGACTTTTTTGTTTTTCATGTTATGGATCAGTTGGGCTTAGATAAAAGCTGTTGAAACCCTTTACCCCGCTTGGATTTGGTTAATACTTGGTTTATTGGCTGCGCACCATTGGATAGTACGTCACCATACTTTAAAACCGGTTCCCACCATTTTTTTCAGCATGACTTTTGATGAAAAACGGACTTTTTTGTTTTTCATGTTATGGATCAGTTGGGCTTAGATAAAAGCTGTTGAAACCCTTTACCCCGCTTGGATTTGGTTAATACTTGGTTTATTGGCTGCGCACCATTGGATAGTACGTCACCATACTTTAAAACCGGTTCCCACCATTTTTTTCAGCATGACTTTTGATGAAAAACGGACTTTTTTGTTTTTCATGTTATGGATCAGTTGGGCTTAGATAAAAGCTGTTGAAACCCTTTACCCCGCTTGGATTTGGTTAATACTTGGTTTATTGGCTGCGCACCATTGGATAGTACGTCACCATACTTTAAAACCGGTTCCCACCATTTTTTTCAGCATGACTTTTGATGAAAAACGGACTTTTTTGTTTTTCATGTTATGGATCAGTTGGGCTTAGATAAAAGCTGTTGAAACCCTTTACCCCGCTTGGATTTGGTTAATACTTGGTTTATTGGCTGCGCACCATTGGATAGTACGTCACCATACTTTAAAACCGGTTCCCACCATTTTTTTCAGCATGACTTTTGATGAAAAACGGACTTTTTTGTTTTTCATGTTATGGATCAGTTGGGCTTAGATAAAAGCTGTTGAAACCCTTTACCCCGCTTGGATTTGGTTAATACTTGGTTTATTGGCTGCGCACCATTGGATAGTACGTCACCATACTTTAAAACCGGTTCCCACCATTTTTTTCAGCATGACTTTTGATGAAAAACGGACTTTTTTGTTTTTCATGTTATGGATCAGTTGGGCTTAGATAAAAGCTGTTGAAACCCTTTACCCCGCTTGGATTTGGTTAATACTTGGTTTATTGGCTGCGCACCATTGGATAGTACGTCACCATACTTTAAAACCGGTTCCCACCATTTTTTTCAGCATGACTTTTGATGAAAAACGGACTTTTTTGTTTTTCATGTTATGGATCAGTTGGGCTTAGATAAAAGCTGTTGAAACCCTTTACCCCGCTTGGATTTGGTTAATACTTGGTTTATTGGCTGCGCACCATTGGATAGTACGTCACCATACTTTAAAACCGGTTCCCACCATTTTTTTCAGCATGACTTTTGATGAAAAACGGACTTTTTTGTTTTTCATGTTATGGATCAGTTGGGCTTAGATAAAAGCTGTTGAAACCCTTTACCCCGCTTGGATTTGGTTAATACTTGGTTTATTGGCTGCGCACCATTGGATAGTACGTCACCATACTTTAAAACCGGTTCCCACCATTTTTTTCAGCATGACTTTTGATGAAAAACGGACTTTTTTGTTTTTCATGTTATGGATCAGTTGGGCTTAGATAAAAGCTGTTGAAACCCTTTACCCCGCTTGGATTTGGTTAATACTTGGTTTATTGGCTGCGCACCATTGGATAGTACGTCACCATACTTTAAAACCGGTTCCCACCATTTTTTTCAGCATGACTTTTGATGAAAAACGGACTTTTTTGTTTTTCATGTTATGGATCAGTTGGGCTTAGATAAAAGCTGTTGAAACCCTTTACCCCGCTTGGATTTGGTTAATACTTGGTTTATTGGCTGCGCACCATTGGATAGTACGTCACCATACTTTAAAACCGGTTCCCACCATTTTTTTCAGCATGACTTTTGATGAAAAACGGACTTTTTTGTTTTTCATGTTATGGATCAGTTGGGCTTAGATAAAAGCTGTTGAAACCCTTTACCCCGCTTGGATTTGGTTAATACTTGGTTTATTGGCTGCGCACCATTGGATAGTACGTCACCATACTTTAAAACCGGTTCCCACCATTTTTTTCAGCATGACTTTTGATGAAAAACGGACTTTTTTGTTTTTCATGTTATGGATCAGTTGGGCTTAGATAAAAGCTGTTGAAACCCTTTACCCCGCTTGGATTTGGTTAATACTTGGTTTATTGGCTGCGCACCATTGGATAGTACGTCACCATACTTTAAAACCGGTTCCCACCATTTTTTTCAGCATGACTTTTGATGAAAAACGGACTTTTTTGTTTTTCATGTTATGGATCAGTTGGGCTTAGATAAAAGCTGTTGAAACCCTTTACCCCGCTTGGATTTGGTTAATACTTGGTTTATTGGCTGCGCACCATTGGATAGTACGTCACCATACTTTAAAACCGGTTCCCACCATTTTTTTCAGCATGACTTTTGATGAAAAACGGACTTTTTTGTTTTTCATGTTATGGATCAGTTGGGCTTAGATAAAAGCTGTTGAAACCCTTTACCCCGCTTGGATTTGGTTAATACTTGGTTTATTGGCTGCGCACCATTGGATAGTACGTCACCATACTTTAAAACCGGTTCCCACCATTTTTTTCAGCATGACTTTTGATGAAAAACGGACTTTTTTGTTTTTCATGTTATGGATCAGTTGGGCTTAGATAAAAGCTGTTGAAACCCTTTACCCCGCTTGGATTTGGTTAATACTTGGTTTATTGGCTGCGCACCATTGGATAGTACGTCACCATACTTTAAAACCGGTTCCCACCATTTTTTTCAGCATGACTTTTGATGAAAAACGGACTTTTTTGTTTTTCATGTTATGGATCAGTTGGGCTTAGATAAAAGCTGTTGAAACCCTTTACCCCGCTTGGATTTGGTTAATACTTGGTTTATTGGCTGCGCACCATTGGATAGTACGTCACCATACTTTAAAACCGGTTCCCACCATTTTTTTCAGCATGACTTTTGATGAAAAACGGACTTTTTTGTTTTTCATGTTATGGATCAGTTGGGCTTAGATAAAAGCTGTTGAAACCCTTTACCCCGCTTGGATTTGGTTAATACTTGGTTTATTGGCTGCGCACCATTGGATAGTACGTCACCATACTTTAAAACCGGTTCCCACCATTTTTTTCAGCATGACTTTTGATGAAAAACGGACTTTTTTGTTTTTCATGTTATGGATCAGTTGGGCTTAGATAAAAGCTGTTGAAACCCTTTACCCCGCTTGGATTTGGTTAATACTTGGTTTATTGGCTGCGCACCATTGGATAGTACGTCACCATACTTTAAAACCGGTTCCCACCATTTTTTTCAGCATGACTTTTGATGAAAAACGGACTTTTTTGTTTTTCATGTTATGGATCAGTTGGGCTTAGATAAAAGCTGTTGAAACCCTTTACCCCGCTTGGATTTGGTTAATACTTGGTTTATTGGCTGCGCACCATTGGATAGTACGTCACCATACTTTAAAACCGGTTCCCACCATTTTTTTCAGCATGACTTTTGATGAAAAACGGACTTTTTTGTTTTTCATGTTATGGATCAGTTGGGCTTAGATAAAAGCTGTTGAAACCCTTTACCCCGCTTGGATTTGGTTAATACTTGGTTTATTGGCTGCGCACCATTGGATAGTACGTCACCATACTTTAAAACCGGTTCCCACCATTTTTTTCAGCATGACTTTTGATGAAAAACGGACTTTTTTGTTTTTCATGTTATGGATCAGTTGGGCTTAGATAAAAGCTGTTGAAACCCTTTACCCCGCTTGGATTTGGTTAATACTTGGTTTATTGGCTGCGCACCATTGGATAGTACGTCACCATACTTTAAAACCGGTTCCCACCATTTTTTTCAGCATGACTTTTGATGAAAAACGGACTTTTTTGTTTTTCATGTTATGGATCAGTTGGGCTTAGATAAAAGCTGTTGAAACCCTTTACCCCGCTTGGATTTGGTTAATACTTGGTTTATTGGCTGCGCACCATTGGATAGTACGTCACCATACTTTAAAACCGGTTCCCACCATTTTTTTCAGCATGACTTTTGATGAAAAACGGACTTTTTTGTTTTTCATGTTATGGATCAGTTGGGCTTAGATAAAAGCTGTTGAAACCCTTTACCCCGCTTGGATTTGGTTAATACTTGGTTTATTGGCTGCGCACCATTGGATAGTACGTCACCATACTTTAAAACCGGTTCCCACCATTTTTTTCAGCATGACTTTTGATGAAAAACGGACTTTTTTGTTTTTCATGTTATGGATCAGTTGGGCTTAGATAAAAGCTGTTGAAACCCTTTACCCCGCTTGGATTTGGTTAATACTTGGTTTATTGGCTGCGCACCATTGGATAGTACGTCACCATACTTTAAAACCGGTTCCCACCATTTTTTTCAGCATGACTTTTGATGAAAAACGGACTTTTTTGTTTTTCATGTTATGGATCAGTTGGGCTTAGATAAAAGCTGTTGAAACCCTTTACCCCGCTTGGATTTGGTTAATACTTGGTTTATTGGCTGCGCACCATTGGATAGTACGTCACCATACTTTAAAACCGGTTCCCACCATTTTTTTCAGCATGACTTTTGATGAAAAACGGACTTTTTTGTTTTTCATGTTATGGATCAGTTGGGCTTAGATAAAAGCTGTTGAAACCCTTTACCCCGCTTGGATTTGGTTAATACTTGGTTTATTGGCTGCGCACCATTGGATAGTACGTCACCATACTTTAAAACCGGTTCCCACCATTTTTTTCAGCATGACTTTTGATGAAAAACGGACTTTTTTGTTTTTCATGTTATGGATCAGTTGGGCTTAGATAAAAGCTGTTGAAACCCTTTACCCCGCTTGGATTTGGTTAATACTTGGTTTATTGGCTGCGCACCATTGGATAGTACGTCACCATACTTTAAAACCGGTTCCCACCATTTTTTTCAGCATGACTTTTGATGAAAAACGGACTTTTTTGTTTTTCATGTTATGGATCAGTTGGGCTTAGATAAAAGCTGTTGAAACCCTTTACCCCGCTTGGATTTGGTTAATACTTGGTTTATTGGCTGCGCACCATTGGATAGTACGTCACCATACTTTAAAACCGGTTCCCACCATTTTTTTCAGCATGACTTTTGATGAAAAACGGACTTTTTTGTTTTTCATGTTATGGATCAGTTGGGCTTAGATAAAAGCTGTTGAAACCCTTTACCCCGCTTGGATTTGGTTAATACTTGGTTTATTGGCTGCGCACCATTGGATAGTACGTCACCATACTTTAAAACCGGTTCCCACCATTTTTTTCAGCATGACTTTTGATGAAAAACGGACTTTTTTGTTTTTCATGTTATGGATCAGTTGGGCTTAGATAAAAGCTGTTGAAACCCTTTACCCCGCTTGGATTTGGTTAATACTTGGTTTATTGGCTGCGCACCATTGGATAGTACGTCACCATACTTTAAAACCGGTTCCCACCATTTTTTTCAGCATGACTTTTGATGAAAAACGGACTTTTTTGTTTTTCATGTTATGGATCAGTTGGGCTTAGATAAAAGCTGTTGAAACCCTTTACCCCGCTTGGATTTGGTTAATACTTGGTTTATTGGCTGCGCACCATTGGATAGTACGTCACCATACTTTAAAACCGGTTCCCACCATTTTTTTCAGCATGACTTTTGATGAAAAACGGACTTTTTTGTTTTTCATGTTATGGATCAGTTGGGCTTAGATAAAAGCTGTTGAAACCCTTTACCCCGCTTGGATTTGGTTAATACTTGGTTTATTGGCTGCGCACCATTGGATAGTACGTCACCATACTTTAAAACCGGTTCCCACCATTTTTTTCAGCATGACTTTTGATGAAAAACGGACTTTTTTGTTTTTCATGTTATGGATCAGTTGGGCTTAGATAAAAGCTGTTGAAACCCTTTACCCCGCTTGGATTTGGTTAATACTTGGTTTATTGGCTGCGCACCATTGGATAGTACGTCACCATACTTTAAAACCGGTTCCCACCATTTTTTTCAGCATGACTTTTGATGAAAAACGGACTTTTTTGTTTTTCATGTTATGGATCAGTTGGGCTTAGATAAAAGCTGTTGAAACCCTTTACCCCGCTTGGATTTGGTTAATACTTGGTTTATTGGCTGCGCACCATTGGATAGTACGTCACCATACTTTAAAACCGGTTCCCACCATTTTTTTCAGCATGACTTTTGATGAAAAACGGACTTTTTTGTTTTTCATGTTATGGATCAGTTGGGCTTAGATAAAAGCTGTTGAAACCCTTTACCCCGCTTGGATTTGGTTAATACTTGGTTTATTGGCTGCGCACCATTGGATAGTACGTCACCATACTTTAAAACCGGTTCCCACCATTTTTTTCAGCATGACTTTTGATGAAAAACGGACTTTTTTGTTTTTCATGTTATGGATCAGTTGGGCTTAGATAAAAGCTGTTGAAACCCTTTACCCCGCTTGGATTTGGTTAATACTTGGTTTATTGGCTGCGCACCATTGGATAGTACGTCACCATACTTTAAAACCGGTTCCCACCATTTTTTTCAGCATGACTTTTGATGAAAAACGGACTTTTTTGTTTTTCATGTTATGGATCAGTTGGGCTTAGATAAAAGCTGTTGAAACCCTTTACCCCGCTTGGATTTGGTTAATACTTGGTTTATTGGCTGCGCACCATTGGATAGTACGTCACCATACTTTAAAACCGGTTCCCACCATTTTTTTCAGCATGACTTTTGATGAAAAACGGACTTTTTTGTTTTTCATGTTATGGATCAGTTGGGCTTAGATAAAAGCTGTTGAAACCCTTTACCCCGCTTGGATTTGGTTAATACTTGGTTTATTGGCTGCGCACCATTGGATAGTACGTCACCATACTTTAAAACCGGTTCCCACCATTTTTTTCAGCATGACTTTTGATGAAAAACGGACTTTTTTGTTTTTCATGTTATGGATCAGTTGGGCTTAGATAAAAGCTGTTGAAACCCTTTACCCCGCTTGGATTTGGTTAATACTTGGTTTATTGGCTGCGCACCATTGGATAGTACGTCACCATACTTTAAAACCGGTTCCCACCATTTTTTTCAGCATGACTTTTGATGAAAAACGGACTTTTTTGTTTTTCATGTTATGGATCAGTTGGGCTTAGATAAAAGCTGTTGAAACCCTTTACCCCGCTTGGATTTGGTTAATACTTGGTTTATTGGCTGCGCACCATTGGATAGTACGTCACCATACTTTAAAACCGGTTCCCACCATTTTTTTCAGCATGACTTTTGATGAAAAACGGACTTTTTTGTTTTTCATGTTATGGATCAGTTGGGCTTAGATAAAAGCTGTTGAAACCCTTTACCCCGCTTGGATTTGGTTAATACTTGGTTTATTGGCTGCGCACCATTGGATAGTACGTCACCATACTTTAAAACCGGTTCCCACCATTTTTTTCAGCATGACTTTTGATGAAAAACGGACTTTTTTGTTTTTCATGTTATGGATCAGTTGGGCTTAGATAAAAGCTGTTGAAACCCTTTACCCCGCTTGGATTTGGTTAATACTTGGTTTATTGGCTGCGCACCATTGGATAGTACGTCACCATACTTTAAAACCGGTTCCCACCATTTTTTTCAGCATGACTTTTGATGAAAAACGGACTTTTTTGTTTTTCATGTTATGGATCAGTTGGGCTTAGATAAAAGCTGTTGAAACCCTTTACCCCGCTTGGATTTGGTTAATACTTGGTTTATTGGCTGCGCACCATTGGATAGTACGTCACCATACTTTAAAACCGGTTCCCACCATTTTTTTCAGCATGACTTTTGATGAAAAACGGACTTTTTTGTTTTTCATGTTATGGATCAGTTGGGCTTAGATAAAAGCTGTTGAAACCCTTTACCCCGCTTGGATTTGGTTAATACTTGGTTTATTGGCTGCGCACCATTGGATAGTACGTCACCATACTTTAAAACCGGTTCCCACCATTTTTTTCAGCATGACTTTTGATGAAAAACGGACTTTTTTGTTTTTCATGTTATGGATCAGTTGGGCTTAGATAAAAGCTGTTGAAACCCTTTACCCCGCTTGGATTTGGTTAATACTTGGTTTATTGGCTGCGCACCATTGGATAGTACGTCACCATACTTTAAAACCGGTTCCCACCATTTTTTTCAGCATGACTTTTGATGAAAAACGGACTTTTTTGTTTTTCATGTTATGGATCAGTTGGGCTTAGATAAAAGCTGTTGAAACCCTTTACCCCGCTTGGATTTGGTTAATACTTGGTTTATTGGCTGCGCACCATTGGATAGTACGTCACCATACTTTAAAACCGGTTCCCACCATTTTTTTCAGCATGACTTTTGATGAAAAACGGACTTTTTTGTTTTTCATGTTATGGATCAGTTGGGCTTAGATAAAAGCTGTTGAAACCCTTTACCCCGCTTGGATTTGGTTAATACTTGGTTTATTGGCTGCGCACCATTGGATAGTACGTCACCATACTTTAAAACCGGTTCCCACCATTTTTTTCAGCATGACTTTTGATGAAAAACGGACTTTTTTGTTTTTCATGTTATGGATCAGTTGGGCTTAGATAAAAGCTGTTGAAACCCTTTACCCCGCTTGGATTTGGTTAATACTTGGTTTATTGGCTGCGCACCATTGGATAGTACGTCACCATACTTTAAAACCGGTTCCCACCATTTTTTTCAGCATGACTTTTGATGAAAAACGGACTTTTTTGTTTTTCATGTTATGGATCAGTTGGGCTTAGATAAAAGCTGTTGAAACCCTTTACCCCGCTTGGATTTGGTTAATACTTGGTTTATTGGCTGCGCACCATTGGATAGTACGTCACCATACTTTAAAACCGGTTCCCACCATTTTTTTCAGCATGACTTTTGATGAAAAACGGACTTTTTTGTTTTTCATGTTATGGATCAGTTGGGCTTAGATAAAAGCTGTTGAAACCCTTTACCCCGCTTGGATTTGGTTAATACTTGGTTTATTGGCTGCGCACCATTGGATAGTACGTCACCATACTTTAAAACCGGTTCCCACCATTTTTTTCAGCATGACTTTTGATGAAAAACGGACTTTTTTGTTTTTCATGTTATGGATCAGTTGGGCTTAGATAAAAGCTGTTGAAACCCTTTACCCCGCTTGGATTTGGTTAATACTTGGTTTATTGGCTGCGCACCATTGGATAGTACGTCACCATACTTTAAAACCGGTTCCCACCATTTTTTTCAGCATGACTTTTGATGAAAAACGGACTTTTTTGTTTTTCATGTTATGGATCAGTTGGGCTTAGATAAAAGCTGTTGAAACCCTTTACCCCGCTTGGATTTGGTTAATACTTGGTTTATTGGCTGCGCACCATTGGATAGTACGTCACCATACTTTAAAACCGGTTCCCACCATTTTTTTCAGCATGACTTTTGATGAAAAACGGACTTTTTTGTTTTTCATGTTATGGATCAGTTGGGCTTAGATAAAAGCTGTTGAAACCCTTTACCCCGCTTGGATTTGGTTAATACTTGGTTTATTGGCTGCGCACCATTGGATAGTACGTCACCATACTTTAAAACCGGTTCCCACCATTTTTTTCAGCATGACTTTTGATGAAAAACGGACTTTTTTGTTTTTCATGTTATGGATCAGTTGGGCTTAGATAAAAGCTGTTGAAACCCTTTACCCCGCTTGGATTTGGTTAATACTTGGTTTATTGGCTGCGCACCATTGGATAGTACGTCACCATACTTTAAAACCGGTTCCCACCATTTTTTTCAGCATGACTTTTGATGAAAAACGGACTTTTTTGTTTTTCATGTTATGGATCAGTTGGGCTTAGATAAAAGCTGTTGAAACCCTTTACCCCGCTTGGATTTGGTTAATACTTGGTTTATTGGCTGCGCACCATTGGATAGTACGTCACCATACTTTAAAACCGGTTCCCACCATTTTTTTCAGCATGACTTTTGATGAAAAACGGACTTTTTTGTTTTTCATGTTATGCGATCAGTTGGGCTTAGATAAAAGCTGTTGAAACCCTTTACCCCGCTTGGATTTGGTTAATACTTGGTTTATTGGCTGCGCACCATTGGATAGTACGTCACCATACTTTAAAACCGGTTCCCACCATTTTTTTCAGCATGACTTTTGATGAAAAACGGACTTTTTTGTTTTTCATGTTATGGATCAGTTGGGCTTAGATAAAAGCTGTTGAAACCCTTTACCCCGCTTGGATTTGGTTAATACTTGGTTTATTGGCTGCGCACCATTGGATAGTACGTCACCATACTTTAAAACCGGTTCCCACCATTTTTTTCAGCATGACTTTTGATGAAAAACGGACTTTTTTGTTTTTCATGTTATGGATCAGTTGGGCTTAGATAAAAGCTGTTGAAACCCTTTACCCCGCTTGGATTTGGTTAATACTTGGTTTATTGGCTGCGCACCATTGGATAGTACGTCACCATACTTTAAAACCGGTTCCCACCATTTTTTTCAGCATGACTTTTGATGAAAAACGGACTTTTTTGTTTTTCATGTTATGGATCAGTTGGGCTTAGATAAAAGCTGTTGAAACCCTTTACCCCGCTTGGATTTGGTTAATACTTGGTTTATTGGCTGCGCACCATTGGATAGTACGTCACCATACTTTAAAACCGGTTCCCACCATTTTTTTCAGCATGACTTTTGATGAAAAACGGACTTTTTTGTTTTTCATGTTATGGATCAGTTGGGCTTAGATAAAAGCTGTTGAAACCCTTTACCCCGCTTGGATTTGGTTAATACTTGGTTTATTGGCTGCGCACCATTGGATAGTACGTCACCATACTTTAAAACCGGTTCCCACCATTTTTTTCAGCATGACTTTTGATGAAAAACGGACTTTTTTGTTTTTCATGTTATGGATCAGTTGGGCTTAGATAAAAGCTGTTGAAACCCTTTACCCCGCTTGGATTTGGTTAATACTTGGTTTATTGGCTGCGCACCATTGGATAGTACGTCACCATACTTTAAAACCGGTTCCCACCATTTTTTTCAGCATGACTTTTGATGAAAAACGGACTTTTTTGTTTTTCATGTTATGGATCAGTTGGGCTTAGATAAAAGCTGTTGAAACCCTTTACCCCGCTTGGATTTGGTTAATACTTGGTTTATTGGCTGCGCACCATTGGATAGTACGTCACCATACTTTAAAACCGGTTCCCACCATTTTTTTCAGCATGACTTTTGATGAAAAACGGACTTTTTTGTTTTTCATGTTATGGATCAGTTGGGCTTAGATAAAAGCTGTTGAAACCCTTTACCCCGCTTGGATTTGGTTAATACTTGGTTTATTGGCTGCGCACCATTGGATAGTACGTCACCATACTTTAAAACCGGTTCCCACCATTTTTTTCAGCATGACTTTTGATGAAAAACGGACTTTTTTGTTTTTCATGTTATGGATCAGTTGGGCTTAGATAAAAGCTGTTGAAACCCTTTACCCCGCTTGGATTTGGTTAATACTTGGTTTATTGGCTGCGCACCATTGGATAGTACGTCACCATACTTTAAAACCGGTTCCCACCATTTTTTTCAGCATGACTTTTGATGAAAAACGGACTTTTTTGTTTTTCATGTTATGGATCAGTTGGGCTTAGATAAAAGCTGTTGAAACCCTTTACCCCGCTTGGATTTGGTTAATACTTGGTTTATTGGCTGCGCACCATTGGATAGTACGTCACCATACTTTAAAACCGGTTCCCACCATTTTTTTCAGCATGACTTTTGATGAAAAACGGACTTTTTTGTTTTTCATGTTATGGATCAGTTGGGCTTAGATAAAAGCTGTTGAAACCCTTTACCCCGCTTGGATTTGGTTAATACTTGGTTTATTGGCTGCGCACCATTGGATAGTACGTCACCATACTTTAAAACCGGTTCCCACCATTTTTTTCAGCATGACTTTTGATGAAAAACGGACTTTTTTGTTTTTCATGTTATGGATCAGTTGGGCTTAGATAAAAGCTGTTGAAACCCTTTACCCCGCTTGGATTTGGTTAATACTTGGTTTATTGGCTGCGCACCATTGGATAGTACGTCACCATACTTTAAAACCGGTTCCCACCATTTTTTTCAGCATGACTTTTGATGAAAAACGGACTTTTTTGTTTTTCATGTTATGGATCAGTTGGGCTTAGATAAAAGCTGTTGAAACCCTTTACCCCGCTTGGATTTGGTTAATACTTGGTTTATTGGCTGCGCACCATTGGATAGTACGTCACCATACTTTAAAACCGGTTCCCACCATTTTTTTCAGCATGACTTTTGATGAAAAACGGACTTTTTTGTTTTTCATGTTATGGATCAGTTGGGCTTAGATAAAAGCTGTTGAAACCCTTTACCCCGCTTGGATTTGGTTAATACTTGGTTTATTGGCTGCGCACCATTGGATAGTACGTCACCATACTTTAAAACCGGTTCCCACCATTTTTTTCAGCATGACTTTTGATGAAAAACGGACTTTTTTGTTTTTCATGTTATGGATCAGTTGGGCTTAGATAAAAGCTGTTGAAACCCTTTACCCCGCTTGGATTTGGTTAATACTTGGTTTATTGGCTGCGCACCATTGGATAGTACGTCACCATACTTTAAAACCGGTTCCCACCATTTTTTTCAGCATGACTTTTGATGAAAAACGGACTTTTTTGTTTTTCATGTTATGGATCAGTTGGGCTTAGATAAAAGCTGTTGAAACCCTTTACCCCGCTTGGATTTGGTTAATACTTGGTTTATTGGCTGCGCACCATTGGATAGTACGTCACCATACTTTAAAACCGGTTCCCACCATTTTTTTCAGCATGACTTTTGATGAAAAACGGACTTTTTTGTTTTTCATGTTATGGATCAGTTGGGCTTAGATAAAAGCTGTTGAAACCCTTTACCCCGCTTGGATTTGGTTAATACTTGGTTTATTGGCTGCGCACCATTGGATAGTACGTCACCATACTTTAAAACCGGTTCCCACCATTTTTTTCAGCATGACTTTTGATGAAAAACGGACTTTTTTGTTTTTCATGTTATGGATCAGTTGGGCTTAGATAAAAGCTGTTGAAACCCTTTACCCCGCTTGGATTTGGTTAATACTTGGTTTATTGGCTGCGCACCATTGGATAGTACGTCACCATACTTTAAAACCGGTTCCCACCATTTTTTTCAGCATGACTTTTGATGAAAAACGGACTTTTTTGTTTTTCATGTTATGGATCAGTTGGGCTTAGATAAAAGCTGTTGAAACCCTTTACCCCGCTTGGATTTGGTTAATACTTGGTTTATTGGCTGCGCACCATTGGATAGTACGTCACCATACTTTAAAACCGGTTCCCACCATTTTTTTCAGCATGACTTTTGATGAAAAACGGACTTTTTTGTTTTTCATGTTATGGATCAGTTGGGCTTAGATAAAAGCTGTTGAAACCCTTTACCCCGCTTGGATTTGGTTAATACTTGGTTTATTGGCTGCGCACCATTGGATAGTACGTCACCATACTTTAAAACCGGTTCCCACCATTTTTTTCAGCATGACTTTTGATGAAAAACGGACTTTTTTGTTTTTCATGTTATGGATCAGTTGGGCTTAGATAAAAGCTGTTGAAACCCTTTACCCCGCTTGGATTTGGTTAATACTTGGTTTATTGGCTGCGCACCATTGGATAGTACGTCACCATACTTTAAAACCGGTTCCCACCATTTTTTTCAGCATGACTTTTGATGAAAAACGGACTTTTTTGTTTTTCATGTTATGGATCAGTTGGGCTTAGATAAAAGCTGTTGAAACCCTTTACCCCGCTTGGATTTGGTTAATACTTGGTTTATTGGCTGCGCACCATTGGATAGTACGTCACCATACTTTAAAACCGGTTCCCACCATTTTTTTCAGCATGACTTTTGATGAAAAACGGACTTTTTTGTTTTTCATGTTATGGATCAGTTGGGCTTAGATAAAAGCTGTTGAAACCCTTTACCCCGCTTGGATTTGGTTAATACTTGGTTTATTGGCTGCGCACCATTGGATAGTACGTCACCATACTTTAAAACCGGTTCCCACCATTTTTTTCAGCATGACTTTTGATGAAAAACGGACTTTTTTGTTTTTCATGTTATGGATCAGTTGGGCTTAGATAAAAGCTGTTGAAACCCTTTACCCCGCTTGGATTTGGTTAATACTTGGTTTATTGGCTGCGCACCATTGGATAGTACGTCACCATACTTTAAAACCGGTTCCCACCATTTTTTTCAGCATGACTTTTGATGAAAAACGGACTTTTTTGTTTTTCATGTTATGGATCAGTTGGGCTTAGATAAAAGCTGTTGAAACCCTTTACCCCGCTTGGATTTGGTTAATACTTGGTTTATTGGCTGCGCACCATTGGATAGTACGTCACCATACTTTAAAACCGGTTCCCACCATTTTTTTCAGCATGACTTTTGATGAAAAACGGACTTTTTTGTTTTTCATGTTATGGATCAGTTGGGCTTAGATAAAAGCTGTTGAAACCCTTTACCCCGCTTGGATTTGGTTAATACTTGGTTTATTGGCTGCGCACCATTGGATAGTACGTCACCATACTTTAAAACCGGTTCCCACCATTTTTTTCAGCATGACTTTTGATGAAAAACGGACTTTTTTGTTTTTCATGTTATGGATCAGTTGGGCTTAGATAAAAGCTGTTGAAACCCTTTACCCCGCTTGGATTTGGTTAATACTTGGTTTATTGGCTGCGCACCATTGGATAGTACGTCACCATACTTTAAAACCGGTTCCCACCATTTTTTTCAGCATGACTTTTGATGAAAAACGGACTTTTTTGTTTTTCATGTTATGGATCAGTTGGGCTTAGATAAAAGCTGTTGAAACCCTTTACCCCGCTTGGATTTGGTTAATACTTGGTTTATTGGCTGCGCACCATTGGATAGTACGTCACCATACTTTAAAACCGGTTCCCACCATTTTTTTCAGCATGACTTTTGATGAAAAACGGACTTTTTTGTTTTTCATGTTATGGATCAGTTGGGCTTAGATAAAAGCTGTTGAAACCCTTTACCCCGCTTGGATTTGGTTAATACTTGGTTTATTGGCTGCGCACCATTGGATAGTACGTCACCATACTTTAAAACCGGTTCCCACCATTTTTTTCAGCATGACTTTTGATGAAAAACGGACTTTTTTGTTTTTCATGTTATGGATCAGTTGGGCTTAGATAAAAGCTGTTGAAACCCTTTACCCCGCTTGGATTTGGTTAATACTTGGTTTATTGGCTGCGCACCATTGGATAGTACGTCACCATACTTTAAAACCGGTTCCCACCATTTTTTTCAGCATGACTTTTGATGAAAAACGGACTTTTTTGTTTTTCATGTTATGGATCAGTTGGGCTTAGATAAAAGCTGTTGAAACCCTTTACCCCGCTTGGATTTGGTTAATACTTGGTTTATTGGCTGCGCACCATTGGATAGTACGTCACCATACTTTAAAACCGGTTCCCACCATTTTTTTCAGCATGACTTTTGATGAAAAACGGACTTTTTTGTTTTTCATGTTATGGATCAGTTGGGCTTAGATAAAAGCTGTTGAAACCCTTTACCCCGCTTGGATTTGGTTAATACTTGGTTTATTGGCTGCGCACCATTGGATAGTACGTCACCATACTTTAAAACCGGTTCCCACCATTTTTTTCAGCATGACTTTTGATGAAAAACGGACTTTTTTGTTTTTCATGTTATGGATCAGTTGGGCTTAGATAAAAGCTGTTGAAACCCTTTACCCCGCTTGGATTTGGTTAATACTTGGTTTATTGGCTGCGCACCATTGGATAGTACGTCACCATACTTTAAAACCGGTTCCCACCATTTTTTTCAGCATGACTTTTGATGAAAAACGGACTTTTTTGTTTTTCATGTTATGGATCAGTTGGGCTTAGATAAAAGCTGTTGAAACCCTTTACCCCGCTTGGATTTGGTTAATACTTGGTTTATTGGCTGCGCACCATTGGATAGTACGTCACCATACTTTAAAACCGGTTCCCACCATTTTTTTCAGCATGACTTTTGATGAAAAACGGACTTTTTTGTTTTTCATGTTATGGATCAGTTGGGCTTAGATAAAAGCTGTTGAAACCCTTTACCCCGCTTGGATTTGGTTAATACTTGGTTTATTGGCTGCGCACCATTGGATAGTACGTCACCATACTTTAAAACCGGTTCCCACCATTTTTTTCAGCATGACTTTTGATGAAAAACGGACTTTTTTGTTTTTCATGTTATGGATCAGTTGGGCTTAGATAAAAGCTGTTGAAACCCTTTACCCCGCTTGGATTTGGTTAATACTTGGTTTATTGGCTGCGCACCATTGGATAGTACGTCACCATACTTTAAAACCGGTTCCCACCATTTTTTTCAGCATGACTTTTGATGAAAAACGGACTTTTTTGTTTTTCATGTTATGGATCAGTTGGGCTTAGATAAAAGCTGTTGAAACCCTTTACCCCGCTTGGATTTGGTTAATACTTGGTTTATTGGCTGCGCACCATTGGATAGTACGTCACCATACTTTAAAACCGGTTCCCACCATTTTTTTCAGCATGACTTTTGATGAAAAACGGACTTTTTTGTTTTTCATGTTATGGATCAGTTGGGCTTAGATAAAAGCTGTTGAAACCCTTTACCCCGCTTGGATTTGGTTAATACTTGGTTTATTGGCTGCGCACCATTGGATAGTACGTCACCATACTTTAAAACCGGTTCCCACCATTTTTTTCAGCATGACTTTTGATGAAAAACGGACTTTTTTGTTTTTCATGTTATGGATCAGTTGGGCTTAGATAAAAGCTGTTGAAACCCTTTACCCCGCTTGGATTTGGTTAATACTTGGTTTATTGGCTGCGCACCATTGGATAGTACGTCACCATACTTTAAAACCGGTTCCCACCATTTTTTTCAGCATGACTTTTGATGAAAAACGGACTTTTTTGTTTTTCATGTTATGGATCAGTTGGGCTTAGATAAAAGCTGTTGAAACCCTTTACCCCGCTTGGATTTGGTTAATACTTGGTTTATTGGCTGCGCACCATTGGATAGTACGTCACCATACTTTAAAACCGGTTCCCACCATTTTTTTCAGCATGACTTTTGATGAAAAACGGACTTTTTTGTTTTTCATGTTATGGATCAGTTGGGCTTAGATAAAAGCTGTTGAAACCCTTTACCCCGCTTGGATTTGGTTAATACTTGGTTTATTGGCTGCGCACCATTGGATAGTACGTCACCATACTTTAAAACCGGTTCCCACCATTTTTTTCAGCATGACTTTTGATGAAAAACGGACTTTTTTGTTTTTCATGTTATGGATCAGTTGGGCTTAGATAAAAGCTGTTGAAACCCTTTACCCCGCTTGGATTTGGTTAATACTTGGTTTATTGGCTGCGCACCATTGGATAGTACGTCACCATACTTTAAAACCGGTTCCCACCATTTTTTTCAGCATGACTTTTGATGAAAAACGGACTTTTTTGTTTTTCATGTTATGGATCAGTTGGGCTTAGATAAAAGCTGTTGAAACCCTTTACCCCGCTTGGATTTGGTTAATACTTGGTTTATTGGCTGCGCACCATTGGATAGTACGTCACCATACTTTAAAACCGGTTCCCACCATTTTTTTCAGCATGACTTTTGATGAAAAACGGACTTTTTTGTTTTTCATGTTATGGATCAGTTGGGCTTAGATAAAAGCTGTTGAAACCCTTTACCCCGCTTGGATTTGGTTAATACTTGGTTTATTGGCTGCGCACCATTGGATAGTACGTCACCATACTTTAAAACCGGTTCCCACCATTTTTTTCAGCATGACTTTTGATGAAAAACGGACTTTTTTGTTTTTCATGTTATGGATCAGTTGGGCTTAGATAAAAGCTGTTGAAACCCTTTACCCCGCTTGGATTTGGTTAATACTTGGTTTATTGGCTGCGCACCATTGGATAGTACGTCACCATACTTTAAAACCGGTTCCCACCATTTTTTTCAGCATGACTTTTGATGAAAAACGGACTTTTTTGTTTTTCATGTTATGGATCAGTTGGGCTTAGATAAAAGCTGTTGAAACCCTTTACCCCGCTTGGATTTGGTTAATACTTGGTTTATTGGCTGCGCACCATTGGATAGTACGTCACCATACTTTAAAACCGGTTCCCACCATTTTTTTCAGCATGACTTTTGATGAAAAACGGACTTTTTTGTTTTTCATGTTATGGATCAGTTGGGCTTAGATAAAAGCTGTTGAAACCCTTTACCCCGCTTGGATTTGGTTAATACTTGGTTTATTGGCTGCGCACCATTGGATAGTACGTCACCATACTTTAAAACCGGTTCCCACCATTTTTTTCAGCATGACTTTTGATGAAAAACGGACTTTTTTGTTTTTCATGTTATGGATCAGTTGGGCTTAGATAAAAGCTGTTGAAACCCTTTACCCCGCTTGGATTTGGTTAATACTTGGTTTATTGGCTGCGCACCATTGGATAGTACGTCACCATACTTTAAAACCGGTTCCCACCATTTTTTTCAGCATGACTTTTGATGAAAAACGGACTTTTTTGTTTTTCATGTTATGGATCAGTTGGGCTTAGATAAAAGCTGTTGAAACCCTTTACCCCGCTTGGATTTGGTTAATACTTGGTTTATTGGCTGCGCACCATTGGATAGTACGTCACCATACTTTAAAACCGGTTCCCACCATTTTTTTCAGCATGACTTTTGATGAAAAACGGACTTTTTTGTTTTTCATGTTATGGATCAGTTGGGCTTAGATAAAAGCTGTTGAAACCCTTTACCCCGCTTGGATTTGGTTAATACTTGGTTTATTGGCTGCGCACCATTGGATAGTACGTCACCATACTTTAAAACCGGTTCCCACCATTTTTTTCAGCATGACTTTTGATGAAAAACGGACTTTTTTGTTTTTCATGTTATGGATCAGTTGGGCTTAGATAAAAGCTGTTGAAACCCTTTACCCCGCTTGGATTTGGTTAATACTTGGTTTATTGGCTGCGCACCATTGGATAGTACGTCACCATACTTTAAAACCGGTTCCCACCATTTTTTTCAGCATGACTTTTGATGAAAAACGGACTTTTTTGTTTTTCATGTTATGGATCAGTTGGGCTTAGATAAAAGCTGTTGAAACCCTTTACCCCGCTTGGATTTGGTTAATACTTGGTTTATTGGCTGCGCACCATTGGATAGTACGTCACCATACTTTAAAACCGGTTCCCACCATTTTTTTCAGCATGACTTTTGATGAAAAACGGACTTTTTTGTTTTTCATGTTATGGATCAGTTGGGCTTAGATAAAAGCTGTTGAAACCCTTTACCCCGCTTGGATTTGGTTAATACTTGGTTTATTGGCTGCGCACCATTGGATAGTACGTCACCATACTTTAAAACCGGTTCCCACCATTTTTTTCAGCATGACTTTTGATGAAAAACGGACTTTTTTGTTTTTCATGTTATGGATCAGTTGGGCTTAGATAAAAGCTGTTGAAACCCTTTACCCCGCTTGGATTTGGTTAATACTTGGTTTATTGGCTGCGCACCATTGGATAGTACGTCACCATACTTTAAAACCGGTTCCCACCATTTTTTTCAGCATGACTTTTGATGAAAAACGGACTTTTTTGTTTTTCATGTTATGGATCAGTTGGGCTTAGATAAAAGCTGTTGAAACCCTTTACCCCGCTTGGATTTGGTTAATACTTGGTTTATTGGCTGCGCACCATTGGATAGTACGTCACCATACTTTAAAACCGGTTCCCACCATTTTTTTCAGCATGACTTTTGATGAAAAACGGACTTTTTTGTTTTTCATGTTATGGATCAGTTGGGCTTAGATAAAAGCTGTTGAAACCCTTTACCCCGCTTGGATTTGGTTAATACTTGGTTTATTGGCTGCGCACCATTGGATAGTACGTCACCATACTTTAAAACCGGTTCCCACCATTTTTTTCAGCATGACTTTTGATGAAAAACGGACTTTTTTGTTTTTCATGTTATGGATCAGTTGGGCTTAGATAAAAGCTGTTGAAACCCTTTACCCCGCTTGGATTTGGTTAATACTTGGTTTATTGGCTGCGCACCATTGGATAGTACGTCACCATACTTTAAAACCGGTTCCCACCATTTTTTTCAGCATGACTTTTGATGAAAAACGGACTTTTTTGTTTTTCATGTTATGGATCAGTTGGGCTTAGATAAAAGCTGTTGAAACCCTTTACCCCGCTTGGATTTGGTTAATACTTGGTTTATTGGCTGCGCACCATTGGATAGTACGTCACCATACTTTAAAACCGGTTCCCACCATTTTTTTCAGCATGACTTTTGATGAAAAACGGACTTTTTTGTTTTTCATGTTATGGATCAGTTGGGCTTAGATAAAAGCTGTTGAAACCCTTTACCCCGCTTGGATTTGGTTAATACTTGGTTTATTGGCTGCGCACCATTGGATAGTACGTCACCATACTTTAAAACCGGTTCCCACCATTTTTTTCAGCATGACTTTTGATGAAAAACGGACTTTTTTGTTTTTCATGTTATGGATCAGTTGGGCTTAGATAAAAGCTGTTGAAACCCTTTACCCCGCTTGGATTTGGTTAATACTTGGTTTATTGGCTGCGCACCATTGGATAGTACGTCACCATACTTTAAAACCGGTTCCCACCATTTTTTTCAGCATGACTTTTGATGAAAAACGGACTTTTTTGTTTTTCATGTTATGGATCAGTTGGGCTTAGATAAAAGCTGTTGAAACCCTTTACCCCGCTTGGATTTGGTTAATACTTGGTTTATTGGCTGCGCACCATTGGATAGTACGTCACCATACTTTAAAACCGGTTCCCACCATTTTTTTCAGCATGACTTTTGATGAAAAACGGACTTTTTTGTTTTTCATGTTATGGATCAGTTGGGCTTAGATAAAAGCTGTTGAAACCCTTTACCCCGCTTGGATTTGGTTAATACTTGGTTTATTGGCTGCGCACCATTGGATAGTACGTCACCATACTTTAAAACCGGTTCCCACCATTTTTTTCAGCATGACTTTTGATGAAAAACGGACTTTTTTGTTTTTCATGTTATGGATCAGTTGGGCTTAGATAAAAGCTGTTGAAACCCTTTACCCCGCTTGGATTTGGTTAATACTTGGTTTATTGGCTGCGCACCATTGGATAGTACGTCACCATACTTTAAAACCGGTTCCCACCATTTTTTTCAGCATGACTTTTGATGAAAAACGGACTTTTTTGTTTTTCATGTTATGGATCAGTTGGGCTTAGATAAAAGCTGTTGAAACCCTTTACCCCGCTTGGATTTGGTTAATACTTGGTTTATTGGCTGCGCACCATTGGATAGTACGTCACCATACTTTAAAACCGGTTCCCACCATTTTTTTCAGCATGACTTTTGATGAAAAACGGACTTTTTTGTTTTTCATGTTATGGATCAGTTGGGCTTAGATAAAAGCTGTTGAAACCCTTTACCCCGCTTGGATTTGGTTAATACTTGGTTTATTGGCTGCGCACCATTGGATAGTACGTCACCATACTTTAAAACCGGTTCCCACCATTTTTTTCAGCATGACTTTTGATGAAAAACGGACTTTTTTGTTTTTCATGTTATGGATCAGTTGGGCTTAGATAAAAGCTGTTGAAACCCTTTACCCCGCTTGGATTTGGTTAATACTTGGTTTATTGGCTGCGCACCATTGGATAGTACGTCACCATACTTTAAAACCGGTTCCCACCATTTTTTTCAGCATGACTTTTGATGAAAAACGGACTTTTTTGTTTTTCATGTTATGGATCAGTTGGGCTTAGATAAAAGCTGTTGAAACCCTTTACCCCGCTTGGATTTGGTTAATACTTGGTTTATTGGCTGCGCACCATTGGATAGTACGTCACCATACTTTAAAACCGGTTCCCACCATTTTTTTCAGCATGACTTTTGATGAAAAACGGACTTTTTTGTTTTTCATGTTATGGATCAGTTGGGCTTAGATAAAAGCTGTTGAAACCCTTTACCCCGCTTGGATTTGGTTAATACTTGGTTTATTGGCTGCGCACCATTGGATAGTACGTCACCATACTTTAAAACCGGTTCCCACCATTTTTTTCAGCATGACTTTTGATGAAAAACGGACTTTTTTGTTTTTCATGTTATGGATCAGTTGGGCTTAGATAAAAGCTGTTGAAACCCTTTACCCCGCTTGGATTTGGTTAATACTTGGTTTATTGGCTGCGCACCATTGGATAGTACGTCACCATACTTTAAAACCGGTTCCCACCATTTTTTTCAGCATGACTTTTGATGAAAAACGGACTTTTTTGTTTTTCATGTTATGGATCAGTTGGGCTTAGATAAAAGCTGTTGAAACCCTTTACCCCGCTTGGATTTGGTTAATACTTGGTTTATTGGCTGCGCACCATTGGATAGTACGTCACCATACTTTAAAACCGGTTCCCACCATTTTTTTCAGCATGACTTTTGATGAAAAACGGACTTTTTTGTTTTTCATGTTATGGATCAGTTGGGCTTAGATAAAAGCTGTTGAAACCCTTTACCCCGCTTGGATTTGGTTAATACTTGGTTTATTGGCTGCGCACCATTGGATAGTACGTCACCATACTTTAAAACCGGTTCCCACCATTTTTTTCAGCATGACTTTTGATGAAAAACGGACTTTTTTGTTTTTCATGTTATGGATCAGTTGGGCTTAGATAAAAGCTGTTGAAACCCTTTACCCCGCTTGGATTTGGTTAATACTTGGTTTATTGGCTGCGCACCATTGGATAGTACGTCACCATACTTTAAAACCGGTTCCCACCATTTTTTTCAGCATGACTTTTGATGAAAAACGGACTTTTTTGTTTTTCATGTTATGGATCAGTTGGGCTTAGATAAAAGCTGTTGAAACCCTTTACCCCGCTTGGATTTGGTTAATACTTGGTTTATTGGCTGCGCACCATTGGATAGTACGTCACCATACTTTAAAACCGGTTCCCACCATTTTTTTCAGCATGACTTTTGATGAAAAACGGACTTTTTTGTTTTTCATGTTATGGATCAGTTGGGCTTAGATAAAAGCTGTTGAAACCCTTTACCCCGCTTGGATTTGGTTAATACTTGGTTTATTGGCTGCGCACCATTGGATAGTACGTCACCATACTTTAAAACCGGTTCCCACCATTTTTTTCAGCATGACTTTTGATGAAAAACGGACTTTTTTGTTTTTCATGTTATGGATCAGTTGGGCTTAGATAAAAGCTGTTGAAACCCTTTACCCCGCTTGGATTTGGTTAATACTTGGTTTATTGGCTGCGCACCATTGGATAGTACGTCACCATACTTTAAAACCGGTTCCCACCATTTTTTTCAGCATGACTTTTGATGAAAAACGGACTTTTTTGTTTTTCATGTTATGGATCAGTTGGGCTTAGATAAAAGCTGTTGAAACCCTTTACCCCGCTTGGATTTGGTTAATACTTGGTTTATTGGCTGCGCACCATTGGATAGTACGTCACCATACTTTAAAACCGGTTCCCACCATTTTTTTCAGCATGACTTTTGATGAAAAACGGACTTTTTTGTTTTTCATGTTATGGATCAGTTGGGCTTAGATAAAAGCTGTTGAAACCCTTTACCCCGCTTGGATTTGGTTAATACTTGGTTTATTGGCTGCGCACCATTGGATAGTACGTCACCATACTTTAAAACCGGTTCCCACCATTTTTTTCAGCATGACTTTTGATGAAAAACGGACTTTTTTGTTTTTCATGTTATGGATCAGTTGGGCTTAGATAAAAGCTGTTGAAACCCTTTACCCCGCTTGGATTTGGTTAATACTTGGTTTATTGGCTGCGCACCATTGGATAGTACGTCACCATACTTTAAAACCGGTTCCCACCATTTTTTTCAGCATGACTTTTGATGAAAAACGGACTTTTTTGTTTTTCATGTTATGGATCAGTTGGGCTTAGATAAAAGCTGTTGAAACCCTTTACCCCGCTTGGATTTGGTTAATACTTGGTTTATTGGCTGCGCACCATTGGATAGTACGTCACCATACTTTAAAACCGGTTCCCACCATTTTTTTCAGCATGACTTTTGATGAAAAACGGACTTTTTTGTTTTTCATGTTATGGATCAGTTGGGCTTAGATAAAAGCTGTTGAAACCCTTTACCCCGCTTGGATTTGGTTAATACTTGGTTTATTGGCTGCGCACCATTGGATAGTACGTCACCATACTTTAAAACCGGTTCCCACCATTTTTTTCAGCATGACTTTTGATGAAAAACGGACTTTTTTGTTTTTCATGTTATGGATCAGTTGGGCTTAGATAAAAGCTGTTGAAACCCTTTACCCCGCTTGGATTTGGTTAATACTTGGTTTATTGGCTGCGCACCATTGGATAGTACGTCACCATACTTTAAAACCGGTTCCCACCATTTTTTTCAGCATGACTTTTGATGAAAAACGGACTTTTTTGTTTTTCATGTTATGGATCAGTTGGGCTTAGATAAAAGCTGTTGAAACCCTTTACCCCGCTTGGATTTGGTTAATACTTGGTTTATTGGCTGCGCACCATTGGATAGTACGTCACCATACTTTAAAACCGGTTCCCACCATTTTTTTCAGCATGACTTTTGATGAAAAACGGACTTTTTTGTTTTTCATGTTATGGATCAGTTGGGCTTAGATAAAAGCTGTTGAAACCCTTTACCCCGCTTGGATTTGGTTAATACTTGGTTTATTGGCTGCGCACCATTGGATAGTACGTCACCATACTTTAAAACCGGTTCCCACCATTTTTTTCAGCATGACTTTTGATGAAAAACGGACTTTTTTGTTTTTCATGTTATGGATCAGTTGGGCTTAGATAAAAGCTGTTGAAACCCTTTACCCCGCTTGGATTTGGTTAATACTTGGTTTATTGGCTGCGCACCATTGGATAGTACGTCACCATACTTTAAAACCGGTTCCCACCATTTTTTTCAGCATGACTTTTGATGAAAAACGGACTTTTTTGTTTTTCATGTTATGGATCAGTTGGGCTTAGATAAAAGCTGTTGAAACCCTTTACCCCGCTTGGATTTGGTTAATACTTGGTTTATTGGCTGCGCACCATTGGATAGTACGTCACCATACTTTAAAACCGGTTCCCACCATTTTTTTCAGCATGACTTTTGATGAAAAACGGACTTTTTTGTTTTTCATGTTATGGATCAGTTGGTCTTAGATAAAAGCTGTTGAAACCCTTTACCCCGTTTGGATTTGGTTAATACTTGGTTTATTGGCTGCGCACCATTGGATAGTACGTCACCATACTTTAAAACCGGTTCCCACCATTTTTTTCAGCATGACTTTTGATGAAAAACGGACTTTTTTGTTTTTCATGTTATGGATCAGTTGGGCTTAGATAAAAGCTGTTGAAACCCTTTACCCCGCTTGGATTTGGTTAATACTTGGTTTATTGGCTGCGCACCATTGGATAGTACGTCACCATACTTTAAAACCGGTTCCCACCATTTTTTTCAGCATGACTTTTGATGAAAAACGGACTTTTTTGTTTTTCATGTTATGGATCAGTTGGGCTTAGATAAAAGCTGTTGAAACCCTTTACCCCGCTTGGATTTGGTTAATACTTGGTTTATTGGCTGCGCACCATTGGATAGTACGTCACCATACTTTAAAACCGGTTCCCACCATTTTTTTCAGCATGACTTTTGATGAAAAACGGACTTTTTTGTTTTTCATGTTATGGATCAGTTGGGCTTAGATAAAAGCTGTTGAAACCCTTTACCCCGCTTGGATTTGGTTAATACTTGGTTTATTGGCTGCGCACCATTGGATAGTACGTCACCATACTTTAAAACCGGTTCCCACCATTTTTTTCAGCATGACTTTTGATGAAAAACGGACTTTTTTGTTTTTCATGTTATGGATCAGTTGGGCTTAGATAAAAGCTGTTGAAACCCTTTACCCCGCTTGGATTTGGTTAATACTTGGTTTATTGGCTGCGCACCATTGGATAGTACGTCACCATACTTTAAAACCGGTTCCCACCATTTTTTTCAGCATGACTTTTGATGAAAAACGGACTTTTTTGTTTTTCATGTTATGGATCAGTTGGGCTTAGATAAAAGCTGTTGAAACCCTTTACCCCGCTTGGATTTGGTTAATACTTGGTTTATTGGCTGCGCACCATTGGATAGTACGTCACCATACTTTAAAACCGGTTCCCACCATTTTTTTCAGCATGACTTTTGATGAAAAACGGACTTTTTTGTTTTTCATGTTATGGATCAGTTGGGCTTAGATAAAAGCTGTTGAAACCCTTTACCCCGCTTGGATTTGGTTAATACTTGGTTTATTGGCTGCGCACCATTGGATAGTACGTCACCATACTTTAAAACCGGTTCCCACCATTTTTTTCAGCATGACTTTTGATGAAAAACGGACTTTTTTGTTTTTCATGTTATGGATCAGTTGGGCTTAGATAAAAGCTGTTGAAACCCTTTACCCCGCTTGGATTTGGTTAATACTTGGTTTATTGGCTGCGCACCATTGGATAGTACGTCACCATACTTTAAAACCGGTTCCCACCATTTTTTTCAGCATGACTTTTGATGAAAAACGGACTTTTTTGTTTTTCATGTTATGGATCAGTTGGGCTTAGATAAAAGCTGTTGAAACCCTTTACCCCGCTTGGATTTGGTTAATACTTGGTTTATTGGCTGCGCACCATTGGATAGTACGTCACCATACTTTAAAACCGGTTCCCACCATTTTTTTCAGCATGACTTTTGATGAAAAACGGACTTTTTTGTTTTTCATGTTATGGATCAGTTGGGCTTAGATAAAAGCTGTTGAAACCCTTTACCCCGCTTGGATTTGGTTAATACTTGGTTTATTGGCTGCGCACCATTGGATAGTACGTCACCATACTTTAAAACCGGTTCCCACCATTTTTTTCAGCATGACTTTTGATGAAAAACGGACTTTTTTGTTTTTCATGTTATGGATCAGTTGGGCTTAGATAAAAGCTGTTGAAACCCTTTACCCCGCTTGGATTTGGTTAATACTTGGTTTATTGGCTGCGCACCATTGGATAGTACGTCACCATACTTTAAAACCGGTTCCCACCATTTTTTTCAGCATGACTTTTGATGAAAAACGGACTTTTTTGTTTTTCATGTTATGGATCAGTTGGGCTTAGATAAAAGCTGTTGAAACCCTTTACCCCGCTTGGATTTGGTTAATACTTGGTTTATTGGCTGCGCACCATTGGATAGTACGTCACCATACTTTAAAACCGGTTCCCACCATTTTTTTCAGCATGACTTTTGATGAAAAACGGACTTTTTTGTTTTTCATGTTATGGATCAGTTGGGCTTAGATAAAAGCTGTTGAAACCCTTTACCCCGCTTGGATTTGGTTAATACTTGGTTTATTGGCTGCGCACCATTGGATAGTACGTCACCATACTTTAAAACCGGTTCCCACCATTTTTTTCAGCATGACTTTTGATGAAAAACGGACTTTTTTGTTTTTCATGTTATGGATCAGTTGGGCTTAGATAAAAGCTGTTGAAACCCTTTACCCCGCTTGGATTTGGTTAATACTTGGTTTATTGGCTGCGCACCATTGGATAGTACGTCACCATACTTTAAAACCGGTTCCCACCATTTTTTTCAGCATGACTTTTGATGAAAAACGGACTTTTTTGTTTTTCATGTTATGGATCAGTTGGGCTTAGATAAAAGCTGTTGAAACCCTTTACCCCGCTTGGATTTGGTTAATACTTGGTTTATTGGCTGCGCACCATTGGATAGTACGTCACCATACTTTAAAACCGGTTCCCACCATTTTTTTCAGCATGACTTTTGATGAAAAACGGACTTTTTTGTTTTTCATGTTATGGATCAGTTGGGCTTAGATAAAAGCTGTTGAAACCCTTTACCCCGCTTGGATTTGGTTAATACTTGGTTTATTGGCTGCGCACCATTGGATAGTACGTCACCATACTTTAAAACCGGTTCCCACCATTTTTTTCAGCATGACTTTTGATGAAAAACGGACTTTTTTGTTTTTCATGTTATGGATCAGTTGGGCTTAGATAAAAGCTGTTGAAACCCTTTACCCCGCTTGGATTTGGTTAATAGCTTGGTTTATTGGCTGCGCACCATTGGATAGTACGTCACCATACTTTAAAACCGGTTCCCACCATTTTTTTCAGCATGACTTTTGATGAAAAACGGACTTTTTTGTTTTTCATGTTATGGATCAGTTGGGCTTAGATAAAAGCTGTTGAAACCCTTTACCCCGCTTGGATTTGGTTAATACTTGGTTTATTGGCTGCGCACCATTGGATAGTACGTCATTTTTTCAGCATGACTTTTGATGAAAAACGGACTTTTTGTTTTTCAGGTTTGGGATCAGTTGGGCTTAGATAAAAGCTGTTGAAACCCTTTACCCCGCTTGGATTTGGTTAATACTTGGTTTATTGCTGAGCACCATCATGGTAGTTCGTCTACCATTCTTTAAAAACGGTTCCCACATTTTTTTCAGCATGGACTTTTGATGAAACAGCTAACGGACTTTTTTGTTTTTCATGTTATGATCAGTTGGGGCTTAGATAAAAGCTGTTGAAACCCTTTACCCCGCTTGGGATTGGTTTTAATACTTGGTTTATTGGCTGCGCACCATTGGATAGTACGGTCACCTACTTTAAAACCGGTTCCCACCATTTTTTTTCAAGCATGACTTTGATGAAAAACGGACTTTTTGTTTTTCATGTTATGGATTACAGTTGGGCTTAGAATAAAAGCTGTTGAAAACCTTTACCCCTGCTTGAATTTGGTTAACTACTTGGTTAGATTGGCTGCGCACCATTGGATAGTACGTCCACCAATACTTTAAAACCGGTTCCCACCATTTTTTTCAGCATGACTTTTGATGAAAAAACGGACTTTTTTGTTTTTCATGTTATGGATCAGTTGGGCTTAGATAATAGCTGTTGAAACCCTTTACCCCGCTTGGATTTGGTAATACTTGGTTTATTGGCTGCGCACCATTGGATAGTACGTCACCATACTTTAAAACCGGTTCCCACGCATTTTTTTCAGCATGACTTTTGATGAAAAACGGACTTTTTTGTTTTTCATGTTATGGATCAGTTGGGGCTTAGATAAAAGCTGTTGAAACCCTTTACCCCGCTTGGATTGGTTAATACTTGGTTTATTGGCTGCGCACCATTGGATAGTACGTCACCATACTTTAAAACCGGTTCCCACCATTTTTTCAGCATGACTTTGATGAAAAACGGACTTTTTTGTTTTTCATGTTATGGATCAGTTGGGCTTAGATAAAAGCTGTTGAAACCCTTTACCCCGCTTGGATTTGGTTAATACTTGGTTTATTGGCTGCGCACCATTGGATAGTACGTCACCATACTTTAAAACCGGTTCCCACCATTTTTTTCCAGCATGACTTTTGATGAAAAAACGGACTTTTTTGTTTTTCATGTTATGGATCAGTTGGGCTTAGATAAAAGCTGTTGAAACCCTTTACCCCGCTTGGATTTGGTTAATACTTGGTTTATTGGCTGCGCACCATTGGATAGTACGTCACCATACTTTAAAACCGGTTCCCACCATTTTTTTTCAGCATGACTTTTGATGAAAAACGGACTTTTTTGTTTTTCATGTTATGGATCAGTTGGGCTTAGATAAAAGCTGTTGAAACCCTTTACCCCGCTTGGATTTGGTTAATACTTGGTTTATTGGCTGCGCACCATTGGGATAGTACGTCACCATACTTTAAACCGGTTCCCACCATTTTTTTCAGCATGACTTTTGATGAAAAACGGACTTTTTTGTTTTTCATGTTATGGATCAGTTGGGCTTAGATAAAAGCTGTTGAAACCCTTTACCCCGCTTGGATTTGGTTAATACTTGGTTTATTGGCTGCGCACCATTGGATAGTACGTCACCATACTTTAAAACCGGTTCCCACCATTTTTTTCAGCATGACTTTTGATGAAAAACGGACTTTTTTGTTTTTCATGTTATGGATCAGTTGGGCTTAGATAAAAGCTGTTGAAACCCTTTACCCCGCTTGGATTTGGTTAATACTTGGTTTATTGGCTGCGCACCATTGGATAGTACGTCACCATACTTTAAAACCGGTTCCCACCATTTTTTTCAGCATGACTTTTGATGAAAAACGGACTTTTTTGTTTTTCATGTTATGGATCAGTTGGGCTTAGATAAAAGCTGTTGAAACCCTTTACCCCGCTTGGATTTGGTTAATACTTGGTTTATTGGCTGCGCACCATTGGATAGTACGTCACCATACTTTAAAACCGGTTCCCACCATTTTTTTCAGCATGACTTTTGATGAAAAACGGACTTTTTTGTTTTTCATGTTATGGATCAGTTGGGCTTAGATAAAAGCTGTTGAAACCCTTTACCCCCGCTTGGATTTGGTTAATACTTGGTTTATTGGCTGCGCACCATTGGATAGTACGTCACCATACTTTAAAACCGGTTCCCACCATTTTTTTCAGCATGACTTTTGATGAAAAACGGACTTTTTTGTTTTTCATGTTATGGATCAGTTGGGCTTAGATAAAAGCTGTTGAAACCCTTTACCCCGCTTGGATTTGGTTAATACTTGGTTTATTGGCTGCGCACCATTGGATAGTACGTCACCATACTTTAAAACCGGTTCCCACCATTTTTTTCAGCATGACTTTTGATGAAAAACGGACTTTTTTGTTTTTCATGTTATGGATCAGTTGGGCTTAGATAAAAGCTGTTGAAACCCTTTACCCCGCTTGGATTTGGTTAATACTTGGTTTATTGGCTGCGCACCATTGGATAGTACGTCACCATACTTTAAAACCGGTTCCCACCATTTTTTTTCAGCATGACTTTTGATGAAAAACGGACTTTTTTGTTTTTCATGTTATGGATCAGTTGGGCTTAGATAAAAGCTGTTGAAACCCTTTACCCCGCTTGGATTTGGTTAATACTTGGTTTATTGGCTGCGCACCATTGGATAGTACGTCACCATACTTTAAAACCGGTTCCCACCATTTTTTTCAGCATGACTTTTGATGAAAAACGGACTTTTTTGTTTTTCATGTTATGGATCAGTTGGGCTTAGATAAAAGCTGTTGAAACCCTTTACCCCGCTTGGATTTGGTTAATACTTGGTTTATTGGCTGCGCACCATTGGATAGTACGTCACCATACTTTAAAACCGGTTCCCACCATTTTTTTCAGCATGACTTTTGATGAAAAACGGACTTTTTTGTTTTTCATGTTATGGATCAGTTGGGCTTAGATAAAAGCTGTTGAAACCCTTTACCCCGCTTGGATTTGGTTAATACTTGGTTTATTGGCTGCGCACCATTGGATAGTACGTCACCATACTTTAAAACCGGTTCCCACCATTTTTTTCAGCATGACTTTTGATGAAAAACGGACTTTTTTGTTTTTCATGTTATGGATCAGTTGGGCTTAGATAAAAGCTGTTGAAACCCTTTACCCCGCTTGGATTTGGTTAATACTTGGTTTATTGGCTGCGCACCATTGGATAGTACGTCACCATACTTTAAAACCGGTTCCCACCATTTTTTTCAGCATGACTTTTGATGAAAAACGGACTTTTTTGTTTTTCATGTTATGGATCAGTTGGGCTTAGATAAAAGCTGTTGAAACCCTTTACCCCCGCTTGGATTTGGTTAATACTTGGTTTATTGGCTGCGCACCATTGGATAGTACGTCACCATACTTTAAAACCGGTTCCCACCATTTTTTTCAGCATGACTTTTGATGAAAAACGGACTTTTTTGTTTTTCATGTTATGGATCAGTTGGGCTTAGATAAAAGCTGTTGAAAACCCTTTACCCCGCTTGGATTTGGTTAATACTTGGTTTATTGGCTGCGCACCATTGGATAGTACGTCACCATACTTTAAAACCGGTTCCCACCATTTTTTTCAGCATGACTTTTGATGAAAACGGACTTTTTTGTTTTTCATGTTATGGATCAGTTGGGCTTAGATAAAAGCTGTTGAAACCCTTTACCCCCGCTTGGATTTGGTTAATACTTGGTTTATTGGCTGCGCACCATTGGATAGTACGTCACCATACTTTAAAACCGGTTCCCACCATTTTTTTCAGCATGACTTTTGATGAAAAACGGACTTTTTTGTTTTTCATGTTATGGATCAGTTGGCTTAGATAAAAGCTGTTGAAACCCTTTACCCCGCTTGGATTTGGTTAATACTTGGTTTATTGGCTGCGCACCATTGGATAGTACGTCACCATACTTTAAAACCGGTTCCCACCATTTTTTTCAGCATGACTTTTGATGAAAAACGGACTTTTTTGTTTTTCATGTTATGGATCAGTTGGGCTTAGATAAAAGCTGTTGAAACCCTTTACCCCGCTTGGATTTGGTTAATACTTGGTTTATTGGCTGCGCACCATTGGATAGTACGTCACCATACTTTAAAACCGGTTCCCACCATTTTTTTCAGCATGACTTTTGATGAAAAACGGACTTTTTTGTTTTTCATGTTATGGATCAGTTGGGCTTAGATAAAAGCTGTTGAAACCCTTTACCCCGCTTGGATTTGGTTAATACTTGGTTTATTGGCTGCGCACCATTGGATAGTACGTCACCATACTTTAAAACCGGTTCCCACCATTTTTTTCAGCATGACTTTTGATGAAAAACGGACTTTTTTGTTTTTCATGTTATGGATCAGTTGGGCTTAGATAAAAGCTGTTGAAACCCTTTACCCCGCTTGGATTTGGTTAATACTTGGTTTATTGGCTGCGCACCATTGGATAGTACGTCACCATACTTTAAAACCGGTTCCCACCATTTTTTTCAGCATGACTTTTGATGAAAAACGGACTTTTTTGTTTTTTCATGTTATGGATCAGTTGGGCTTAGATAAAAGCTGTTGAAACCCTTTACCCCGCTTGGATTTGGTTAATACTTGGTTTATTGGCTGCGCACCATTGGATAGTACGTCACCATACTTTAAAACCGGTTCCCACCATTTTTTTCAGCATGACTTTTGATGAAAAACGGACTTTTTTGTTTTTCATGTTATGGATCAGTTGGGCTTAGATAAAAGCTGTTGAAACCCTTTACCCCCGCTTGGATTTGGTTAATACTTGGTTTATTGGCTGCGCACCATTGGATAGTACGTCACCATACTTTAAAACCGGTTCCCACCATTTTTTTCAGCATGACTTTTGATGAAAAACGGACTTTTTTGTTTTTCATGTTATGGATCAGTTGGGCTTAGATAAAAGCTGTTGAAACCCTTTACCCCGCTTGGATTTGGTTAATACTTGGTTTATTGGCTGCGCACCATTGGATAGTACGTCACCATACTTTAAAACCGGTTCCCACCATTTTTTTCAGCATGACTTTTGATGAAAAACGGACTTTTTTGTTTTTCATGTTATGGATCAGTTGGGCTTAGATAAAAGCTGTTGAAACCCTTTACCCCGCTTGGATTTGGTTAATACTTGGTTTATTGGCTGCGCACCATTGGATAGTACGTCACCATACTTTAAAACCGGTTCCCACCATTTTTTTCAGCATGACTTTTGATGAAAAACGGACTTTTTTGTTTTTCATGTTATGGATCAGTTGGGCTTAGATAAAAGCTGTTGAAACCCTTTACCCCGCTTGGATTTGGTTAATACTTGGTTTATTGGCTGCGCACCATTGGATAGTACGTCACCATACTTTAAAACCGGTTCCCACCATTTTTTTCAGCATGACTTTTGATGAAAAACGGACTTTTTTGTTTTTCATGTTATGGATCAGTTGGGCTTAGATAAAAGCTGTTGAAACCCTTTACCCCCGCTTGGATTTGGTTAATACTTGGTTTATTGGCTGCGCACCATTGGATAGTACGTCACCATACTTTAAAACCGGTTCCCACCATTTTTTTCAGCATGACTTTTGATGAAAAACGGACTTTTTTGTTTTTCATGTTATGGATCAGTTGGGCTTAGATAAAAGCTGTTGAAACCCTTTACCCCGCTTGGATTTGGTTAATACTTGGTTTATTGGCTGCGCACCATTGGATAGTACGTCACCATACTTTAAAACCGGTTCCCACCATTTTTTTCAGCATGACTTTTGATGAAAAACGGACTTTTTTGTTTTTCATGTTATGGATCAGTTGGGCTTAGATAAAAGCTGTTGAAACCCTTTACCCCGCTTGGATTTGGTTAATACTTGGTTTATTGGCTGCGCACCATTGGATAGTACGTCACCATACTTTAAAACCGGTTCCCACCATTTTTTTCAGCATGACTTTTGATGAAAAACGGACTTTTTTGTTTTTCATGTTATGGATCAGTTGGGCTTAGATAAAAGCTGTTGAAACCCTTTACCCCGCTTGGATTTGGTTAATACTTGGTTTATTGGCTGCGCACCATTGGATAGTACGTCACCATACTTTAAAACCGGTTCCCACCATTTTTTTTCAGCATGACTTTTGATGAAAAACGGACTTTTTTGTTTTTCATGTTATGGATCAGTTGGGCTTAGATAAAAGCTGTTGAAACCCTTTACCCCGCTTGGATTTGGTTAATACTTGGTTTATTGGCTGCGCACCATTGGATAGTACGTCACCATACTTTAAAACCGGTTCCCACCATTTTTTTCAGCATGACTTTTGATGAAAAACGGACTTTTTTGTTTTTCATGTTATGGATCAGTTGGGCTTAGATAAAAGCTGTTGAAACCCTTTACCCCGCTTGGATTTGGTTAATACTTGGTTTATTGGCTGCGCACCATTGGATAGTACGTCACCATACTTTAAAACCGGTTCCCACCATTTTTTTCAGCATGACTTTTGATGAAAAACGGACTTTTTTGTTTTTCATGTTATGGATCAGTTGGGCTTAGATAAAAGCTGTTGAAACCCTTTACCCCGCTTGGATTTGGTTAATACTTGGTTTATTGGCTGCGCACCATTGGATAGTACGTCACCATACTTTAAAACCGGTTCCCACCATTTTTTTCAGCATGACTTTTGATGAAAAACGGACTTTTTTGTTTTTCATGTTATGGATCAGTTGGGCTTAGATAAAAGCTGTTGAAACCCTTTACCCCGCTTGGATTTGGTTAATACTTGGTTTATTGGCTGCGCACCATTGGATAGTACGTCACCATACTTTAAAACCGGTTCCCACCATTTTTTTCAGCATGACTTTTGATGAAAAACGGACTTTTTTGTTTTTCATGTTATGGATCAGTTGGGCTTAGATAAAAGCTGTTGAAACCCTTTACCCCGCTTGGATTTGGTTAATACTTGGTTTATTGGCTGCGCACCATTGGATAGTACGTCACCATACTTTAAAACCGGTTCCCACCATTTTTTTCAGCATGACTTTTGATGAAAAACGGACTTTTTTGTTTTTCATGTTATGGATCAGTTGGCTTAGATAAAAGCTGTTGAAACCCTTTACCCCGCTTGGATTTGGTTAATACTTGGTTTATTGGCTGCGCACCATTGGATAGTACGTCACCATACTTTAAAACCGGTTCCCACCATTTTTTTCAGCATGACTTTTGATGAAAAACGGACTTTTTTGTTTTTCATGTTATGGATCAGTTGGGCTTAGATAAAAGCTGTTGAAACCCTTTACCCCCGCTTGGATTTGGTTAATACTTGGTTTATTGGCTGCGCACCATTGGATAGTACGTCACCATACTTTAAAACCGGTTCCCACCATTTTTTTCAGCATGACTTTGATGAAAAACGGACTTTTTTGTTTTTCATGTTATGGATCAGTTGGGCTTAGATAAAAGCTGTTGAAACCCTTTACCCCGCTTGGATTTGGTTAATACTTGGTTTATTGGCTGCGCACCATTGGATAGTACGTCACCATACTTTAAAACCGGTTCCCACCATTTTTTTTCAGCATGACTTTTGATGAAAAACGGACTTTTTTGTTTTTCATGTTATGGATCAGTTGGGCTTAGATAAAAGCTGTTGAAACCCTTTACCCCGCTTGGATTTGGTTAATACTTGGTTTATTGGCTGCGCACCATTGGATAGTACGTCACCATACTTTAAAAACCGGTTCCCACCATTTTTTTCAGCATGACTTTTGATGAAAAACGGACTTTTTTGTTTTTCATGTTATGGATCAGTTGGGCTTAGATAAAAGCTGTTGAAACCCTTTACCCCGCTTGGATTTGGTTAATACTTGGTTTATTGGCTGCGCACCATTGGAATAGTACGTCACCATACTTTAAAACCGGTTCCCACCATTTTTTTCAGCATGACTTTTGATGAAAAACGGACTTTTTTGTTTTTCATGTTATGGATCAGTTGGGCTTAGATAAAAGCTGTTGAAACCCTTTACCCCGCTTGGATTTGGTTAATACTTGGTTTATTGGCTGCGCACCATTGGATAGTACGTCACCATACTTTAAAACCGGTTCCCACCATTTTTTTCAGCATGACTTTTGATGAAAAACGGACTTTTTTGTTTTTCATGTTATGGATCAGTTGGGCTTAGATAAAAGCTGTTGAAACCCTTTACCCCGCTTGGATTTGGTTAATACTTGGTTTATTGGCTGCGCACCATTGGATAGTACGTCACCATACTTTAAAACCGGTTCCCACCATTTTTTTTCAGCATGACTTTTGATGAAAAACGGACTTTTTTGTTTTTCATGTTATGGATCAGTTGGGCTTAGATAAAAGCTGTTGAAACCCTTTACCCCGCTTGGATTTGGTTAATACTTGGTTTATTGGCTGCGCACCATTGGATAGTACGTCACCATACTTTAAAACCGGTTCCCACCATTTTTTTCAGCATGACTTTTGATGAAAAACTGAATTTTTTGTTTTTCATGTTATGGATCAGTTGGGTTTAGATAAAAGCTGTTGAAACCCTTTACCCCGCTTGGATTTGGTTAATACTTGGTTTATTGGCTGCGCACCATTGGATAGTACGTCACCATACTTTAAAACCGGTTCCCACCATTTTTTTCAGCATGACTTTTGATGAAAAACGGACTTTTTTGTTTTTCATGTTATGAATCAGTTGGGCTTAGATAAAAGCTGTTGAAACCCTTTCCCCCACTTGGATTTGGTTAATACTTGGTTTATTGGCTGCGCACCATTGGATAGTACGTCACCATACTTTAAAACCGGTTCCCACCATTTTTTTCAGCATGACTTTTGATGAAAAACGGACTTTTTTGTTTTTCATGTTATGGATCAGTTGGGCTTAGATAAAAGCTGTTGAAACCCTTTACCCCGCTTGGATTTGGTTAATACTTGGTTTATTGGCTGCGCACCATTGGATAGTACGTCACCATACTTTAAAACCGGTTCCCACCATTTTTTTCAGCATGACTTTTGATGAAAAACGGACTTTTTTGTTTTTCATGTTATGGATCAGTTGGGCTTAGATAAAAGCTGTTGAAACCCTTTACCCCGCTTGGATTTGGTTAATACTTGGTTTATTGGCTGCGCACCATTGGATAGTACGTCACCATACTTTAAAACCGGTTCCCACCATTTTTTTCAGCATGACTTTTGATGAAAAACGGACTTTTTTGTTTTTCATGTTATGGATCAGTTGGGCTTAGATAAAAGCTGTTGAAACCCTTTACCCCGCTTGGATTTGGTTAATACTTGGTTTATTGGCTGCGCACCATTGGATAGTACGTCACCATACTTTAAAACCGGTTCCCACCATTTTTTTCAGCATGACTTTTGATGAAAAACGGACTTTTTTGTTTTTCATGTTATGGATCAGTTGGGCTTAGATAAAAGCTGTTGAAACCCTTTACCCCGCTTGGATTTGGTTAATACTTGGTTTATTGGCTGCGCACCATTGGATAGTACGTCACCATACTTTAAAACCGGTTCCCACCATTTTTTTCAGCATGACTTTTGATGAAAAACGGACTTTTTTGTTTTTCATGTTATGGATCAGTTGGGCTTAGATAAAAGCTGTTGAAACCCTTTACCACGCTTGGATTTGGTTAATACTTGGTTTATTGGCTGCGCACCATTGGATAGTACGTCACCATACTTTAAAACCGGTTCCCACCATTTTTTTCAGCATGACTTTTGATGAAAAACGGACTTTTTTGTTTTTCATGTTATGGATCAGTTGGGCTTAGATAAAAGCTGTTGAAACCCTTTACCCCGCTTGGATTTGGTTAATACTTGGTTTATTGGCTGCGCACCATTGGATAGTACGTCACCATACTTTAAAACCGGTTCCCACCATTTTTTTCAGCATGACTTTTGATGAAAAACGGACTTTTTTGTTTTTCATGTTATGGATCAGTTGGGCTTAGATAAAAGCTGTTGAAACCCTTTACCCCGCTTGGATTTGGTTAATACTTGGTTTATTGGCTGCGCACCATTGGATAGTACGTCACCATACTTTAAAACCGGTTCCCACCATTTTTTTCAGCATGACTTTTGATGAAAAACGGACTTTTTTGTTTTTCATGTTATGGATCAGTTGGGCTTAGATAAAAGCTGTTGAAACCCTTTACCCCGCTTGGATTTGGTTAATACTTGGTTTATTGGCTGCGCACCATTGGATAGTACGTCACCATACTTTAAAACCGGTTCCCACCATTTTTTTCAGCATGACTTTTGATGAAAAACGGACTTTTTTGTTTTTCATGTTATGGATCAGTTGGGCTTAGATAAAAGCTGTTGAAACCCTTTACCCCGCTTGGATTTGGTTAATACTTGGTTTATTGGCTGCGCACCATTGGATAGTACGTCACCATACTTTAAAACCGGTTCCCACCATTTTTTTCAGCATGACTTTTGATGAAAAACGGACTTTTTTGTTTTTCATGTAATGGATCAGTTGGGCTTAGATAATAGCTGTTGAAACCCTTTACCCCGCTTGGATTTGGTTAATACTTGGTTTATTGGCTGCGCACCATTGGATAGTACGTCACCATACTTTAAAACCGGTTCCCACCATTTTTTTCAGCATGACTTTTGATGAAAAACGGACTTTTTTGTTTTTCATGTTATGGATCTGTTGGGCTTAGATAAAAGCTGTTGAAACCCTTTACCCCGCTTGGATTTGGTTAATACTTGGTTTATTGGCTGCGCACCATTGGATAGTACGTCACCATACTTTAAAACCGGTTCCCACCATTTTTTTCAGCATGACTTTTGATGAAAAACGGACTTTTTTGTTTTTCATGTTATGGATCAGTTGGGCTTAGATAAGAGCTGTTGAAACCCTTTACCCCGCTTGGATTTGGTTAATACTTGGTTTATTGGCTGCGCACCATTGGATAGTACGTCACCATACTTTAAAACCGGTTCCCACCATTTTTTTCAGCATGACTTTTGATGAAAACGGACTTTTTTGTTTTTCATGTTATGGATCAGTTGGGCTTAGATAAAAGCTGTTGAAACCCTTTACCCCGCTTGGATTTGGTTAATACTTGGTTTATTGGCTGCGCACCATTGGATAGTACGTCACCATACTTTAAAACCGGTTCCCACCATTTTTTTCAGCATGACTTTTGATGAAAAACGGACTTTTTTGTTTTTCATGTTATGGATCAGTTGGGCTTAGATAAAAGCTGTTGAAACCCTTTACCCCGCTTGGATTTGGTTAATACTTGGTTTATTGGCTGCGCACCATTGGATAGTACGTCACCATACTTTAAAACCGGTTCCCACCATTTTTTTCAGCATGACTTTTGATGAAAAACGGACTTTTTTGTTTTTCATTTTATGGATCAGTTGGGCTTAGATAAAAGCTGTTGAAACCCTTTACCCCGCTTGGATTTGGTTAATACTTGGTTTATTGGCTGCGCACCATTGGATAGTACGTCACCATACTTTAAAACCGGTTCCCACCATTTTTTTCAGCATGACTTTTGATGAAAAACGGACTTTTTTGTTTTTCATGTTATGGATCAGTTGGGCTTAGATAAAAGCTGTTGAAACCCTTTACCCCGCTTGGATTTGGTTAATACTTGGTTTATTGGCTGCGCACCATTGGATAGTACGTCACCATACTTTAAAACCGGTTCCCACCATTTTTTTCAGCATGACTTTTGATGAAAAACTGACTTTTTTGTTTTTCATGTTATGGATCAGTTGGGTTTAGATAAAAGCTGTTGAAATCCTTTACCCCGCTTGGATTTGGTTAATACTTGGTTTATTGGCTGCGCACCATTGGATAGTACGTCACCATACTTTAAAACCGGTTCCCACCATTTTTTTCAGCATGACTTTTGATGAAAAACGGACTTTTTTGTTTTTCATGTTATGGATCAGTTGGGCTTAGATAAAAGCTGTTGAAACCCTTTACCCCGCTTGGATTTGGTTAATACTTGGTTTATTGGCTGCGCACCATTGGATAGTACGTCACCATACTTTAAAACCGGTTCCCACCATTTTTTTCAGCATGACTTTTGATGAAAAACGGACTTTTTTGTTTTTCATGTTATGGATCAGTTGGGCTTAGATAAAAGCTGTTGAAACCCTTTACCCCGCTTGGATTTGGTTAATACTTGGTTTATTGGCTGCGCACCATTGGATAGTACGTCACCATACTTTAAAACCGGTTCCCACCATTTTTTTCAGCATGACTTTTGATGAAAAACGGACTTTTTTGTTTTTCATGTTATGGATCAGTTGGGCTTAGATAAAAGCTGTTGAAACCCTTTACCCCGCTTGGATTTGGTTAATACTTGGTTTATTGGCTGCGCACTATTGGATAGTACGTCACCATACTTTAAAACCGGTTCCCACCATTTTTTTCAGCATGACTTTTGATGAAAAACGGACTTTTTTGTTTTTCATGTTATGGATCAGTTGGGCTTAGATAAAAGCTGTTGAAACCCTTTACCCCGCTTGGATTTGGTTAATACTTGGTTTATTGGCTGCGCACCATTGGATAGTACGTCACCATACTTTAAAACCGGTTCCCACCATTTTTTTCAGCATGACTTTTGATGAAAAACGGACTTTTTTGTTTTTCATGTTATGGATCAGTTGGGCTTAGATAAAAGCTGTTGAAACCCTTTACCCCGCTTGGATTTGGTTAATACTTGGTTTATTGGCTGCGCACCATTGGATAGTACGTCACCATACTTTAAAACCGGTTCCCACCATTTTTTTCAGCATGACTTTTGATGAAAAACGGACTTTTTTGTTTTTCATGTTATGGATCAGTTGGGCTTAGATAAAAGCTGTTGAAACCCTTTACCCCGCTTGGATTTGGTTAATACTTGGTTTATTGGCTGCGCACCATTGGATAGTACGTCACCATACTTTAAAACCGGTTCCCACCATTTTTTTCAGCATGACTTTTGATGAAAAACGGACTTTTTTGTTTTTCATGTTATGGATCAGTTGGGCTTAGATAAAAGCTGTTGAAACCCTTTACCCCGCTTGGATTTGGTTAATACTTGGTTTATTGGCTGCGCACCATTGGATAGTACGTCACCATACTTTAAAACCGGTTCCCACCATTTTTTTCAGCATGACTTTTGATGAAAAACGGACTTTTTTGTTTTTCATGTTATGGATCAGTTGGGCTTAGATAAAAGCTGTTGAAACGCTTTACCCCGCTTGGATTTGGTTAATACTTGGTTTATTGGCTGCGCACCATTGGATACTACGTCACCATACTTTAAAACCGGTTCCCACCATTTTTTTCAGCATGACTTTTGATGAAAAACGGACTTTTTTGTTTTTCATGTTATGGATCAGTTGGGCTTAGATAAAAGCTGTTGAAACCTTTTACCCCGCTTGGATTTGGTTAATACTTGGTTTATTGGCTGCGCACCATTGGATAGTACGTCACCATACTTTAAAAACGGTTCCCACCATTTTTTTCAGCATGACTTTTGATGAAAAACGGACTTTTTTGTTTTTCATGTTATGGATCAGTTGGGCTTAGATAAAAGCTGTTGAAACCCTTTACCCCGCTTGGATTTGGTTAATACTTGGTTTATTGGCTGCGCATCATTGGATAGTACGTCATCATACTTTAAAACCGGTTCCCACCATTTTTTTCAGCATGACTTTTGATGAAAAACGGACTTTTTTGTTTTTCATGTTATGGATCAGTTGGGCTTAGATAAAAGCTGTTGAAACCCTTTACCCCGCTTGGATTTGGTTAATACTTGGTTTATTGGCTGCGCACCATTGGATAGTACGTCACCATACTTTAAAACCGGTTCCCACCATTTTTTTCAGCATGACTTTTGATGAAAAACGGACTTTTTTGTTTTTCATGTTATGGATCAGTTGGGCTTAGATAAAAGCTGTTGAAACCCTTTACCCCGCTTGGATTTGGTTAATACTTGGTTTATTGGCTGCGCACCATTGGATAGTACGTCACCATACTTTAAAACCGGTTCCCACCATTTTTTTCAGCATGACTTTTGATGAAAAACGGACTTTTTTGTTTTTCATGTTATGGATCAGTTGGGCTTAGATAAAAGCTGTTGAAACTCTTTACCCCGCTTGGATTTGGTTAATACTTGGTTTATTGGCTGCGCACCATTGGATAGTACGTCACCATACTTTAAAACCGGTTCCCACCATTTTTTTCAGCATGACTTTTGATGAAAAACGGACTTTTTTGTTTTTCATGTTATGGATCAGTTGGGCTTAGATAAAAGCTGTTGAAACCCTTTAGCCCGCTTGGATTTGGTTAATACTTGGTTTATTGGCTGCGCACCATTGGATAGTACGTCACCATACTTTAAAACCGGTTCCCACCATTTTTTTCAGCATGACTTTTGATGAAAAACGGACTTTTTTGTTTTTCATGTTATGGATCAGTTGGGCTTAGATAAAAGCTGTTGAAACCCTTTACCCCGCTTGGATTTGGTTAATACTTGGTTTATTGGCTGCGCACCATTGGATAGTACGTCACCATACTTTAAAACCGGTTCCCACCATTTTTTTCAGCATGACTTTTGATGAAAAACGGACTTTTTTGTTTTTCATGTTATGGATCAGTTGGGCTTAGATAAAAGCTGTTGAAACCCTTTACCCGCTTGGATTTGGTTAATACTTGGTTTATTGGCTGCGCACCATTGGATAGTACGTCACCATACTTTAAAACCGGTTCCCACCATTTTTTTCAGCATGACTTTTGATGAAAAACGGACTTTTTTGTTTTTCATGTTATGGATCAGTTGGAGCAGCAGAGAGGGTGAACCCTACAACGTTTTTAGACAAAATTTGATTGAAATCCTAAAACGAGCCGTCCTATAATCTCATTTCAACCAAAAAGAGGGCGAACCCTACAACGTTTTCAGACAAAAAAAATTGATTGAATCCTTAAAACGATCCGTAGGATTTCGTTGAAATCTTAAAAATCTACGAAATCTCATTTTAACTAAAAAAATGAAAACGAAGATTTTTACGATTTTTTAATTAATTTTGGTCGCAACTTGTTGTCATTCACCCTCTCTGCTGCTTAGTGATTTCATCACTGGGTTAACAAAAAATAATAAATGATTTGATCCAGTCTTTATGATGAAAGTCCTTAGGACGAAAATCATTTAGGATCTCACAAACAAACTAATCACTAACACCTCTTCTTGTAAATCAATCAGATTATTTGACTGGTCGGTGAGTTTGAAATTAATTCTGGTTAATGAATTATTATGGCATCGCATGTAGACAGGATTAATTGGGTTTTCAATAATTAAAAATCCTGGAGGAGCTGTTGGTGCAAACGAATACAAAATATATCCTTGCTGAGCTTGATTTGATCGTTCTAAATTTATTTGATAGCTTCCTTCGATAACATCACATACTAAATTGATCGCAATCACCGATGAAACATTCACGTTGAACGGAGCGATATGCCTACCGCCACCATCTGGGTCATTATTATGTTTGAGGATTTTTATTTCCGGTGATGATGTTTTTTTCCATGCATCATGAATTATTTTAAAACCAACATCGATGGTGTCACTGAGAAGTTTTTTTAGTTCCGGTACGTTATATCCTGGTAGTTTGAATGTGGGGATATCTTTAACGCGGATTTTATATTGATTTGCAAATCCTGTTCTCGATGTGGGGTTTTTATCATCTAATATCACTCGAATAATTTGTGAATTAAATACTTCCATATCGTCGATAATTTTATTGCATGTTTCTACGACGCTGATAAATTCATCTCGGTTGAGAGAGCCGGATTTAAGAGATATTAACAACAGCGATAAATCATGATTCATCGCTGTGAAATTTTTAATGATTTCAGGTTCGTTAACAAAATTATATTGCAATGGTCCACCCTCCGCCCTATGTTCGTATGCTAACCCAAAAAACTCTATAAATAAGTTGTATTTTTTATAACTCTTTATTGGATTTTTAGGTTTTATTCTGTCGGTGATATAATCAGATTTTTGTGGTTCTGGTAAATTAACGGTTTCTCCCCGGGGTGGTAATTCAGGCCATCCTAGTACGGTTCTAATAGAACTCTGATAGATATCTACGACGTATCCTTCTGAGTTTATTTCAATGGCAGATGATAGCGTCGGTTCATGAACTGTTATAGCTATTTTTGACTCTACTCCAGTAATCGATTTTATTCTACGCGCGAATTCATTATTGATTTGTTCGATTTGGTATGACCCTGTTGGTATCGAAACAACTTTCCAGTCTGGGGTTCCGTCGTCTTTATTCTTATTTGCAAATACCAGTGAATTATTGGGTTGTTGACCACCAAATGATTTTGATCTGATATTAGGCCAACTGTGGTATACTCGTAATTTTGCTAGCGCTATTTCCTTCACTGGGACCGGAGAGGGGAAATTCACACTGAATTCTGGATTCGTTGATGTTATTGATATCATGCTTGTTTGTACTGGGTTCGTGTTCTCCACTATTCGTTGAAGTAATTCCTGCGGTGTTGTCATTGTTATTATACTCATGATTTATTTCTAATTTTGGTATCGAGGAATCATAAATACTGACCATCACTGAGAACTCACAATCTGGTAATGTTGATATTATTGAGATCATTTTGTTTTTTGGGTTCGTGTTTTCTAATTCCATCGATGTTGTCATTGTTATTATACTCATGTTGTTGCTCTAATTTCGATATTGCGGAATCAAAAATACTGACCATCGCTGAGAATTCACTATCTGATATAATTGTATTATCGAGTGACGACGATATCATCAGGGATAACTGCGAATATGCGGTTGATGCAATATGAAATTGAAGTAAGTAATTCTGCAGTTTACTCTGGCTGCATGATGATATCTTTTTTGCTATCCCGGTTGATATACCCCCGATTGTAGCCACCGCAGAAATGCAAATTGGAACTACGACCGGGGCAATCATTATAACCGATGCAAGTATTATTCCGGCGCCAGCGAGAACGCTTGACACCGAGTACACAATAACATCAATTGCGGTGATTCTTCGTCGGTATTTTTTTATTTTTATTTGATACTCCTCAGTGAGGGTTTTGAGTCTATTCTGAAATTCTCTGACCTGATCATAGCGACATTGCGTTGATGAAATCATTGTTATTTTAAAAAAGCTAGCGTTTTCAATTGTGAAATCCTTTCAATTTAGTTATTTACTTAAATCCGCTACGAATTCCACATACCAGGTTGCTGAAACCCCAATCAAATTTTTATCAGTAGCTGTTATAGTGAACTTTTCAGTTGTATCCTTGTCGATGATCGTTGAAATCGTATTATTAACCCCGGATGAACTCGACGATGATATATTAAATTGAGTTAATGGTGTTACTAGTGTTAATCGATAAATACCCTTAACGGTTGCAGTGATATTTAATTTGTTGTTTGTAGGTGTCCACTCAAATGATCCGTGTTGGATTGTGTATACCACGTTGTTGGTTTTCTCATGAGGAATTTTTGTTTTTTCAATGATTGTTATCATCCTCGAAAAATCACCTTTGACGGCTTCGATGAAGTTTTTTGTCTCATCGATGGATTTTTTAATATCCGGGAGTTTTATTTCAATTTTATCCAACTGGGTTCCAATAAATTTATCAATGATATTTCTACGAAATGATATAAACTGTTTTCCGTTTTCTTCAATTTTAGATTCAAGTGTTGTTAGTACAAACAGAGAATTGTTTAACTCATCGTTGAGAGTTTTTAATCGATCTGTAATCGTCGAAACGATTACACCCGGTTTGAGTTTACCCTGATCGGAAAATAACGCAACGGTGTTCTCGATTGCGTTTTGTTGTTTAACCAAAATATCATCCAGAGAAATATTACTGGTTTTCAATTTACCCTGATCGGAAAATAACGCAACGGTGTTCTCGATTGCGTTTTGTTGTTTAACCAAAATATCATCCAGAGAAATATTACTGGTTTTCAATTTACCCTGATCGGAAAATAACGCAACGGTGTTCTCGATTGCGTTTCGTTGTTTAACTAAAATATCATCCAAGGACACATCACTGCTTTTCAATTTACCCTGTTTGTCTTGAAATACAACTATTTCATTAGGATCAACACTTGCTAAATTTAACGTTTCAGCTATTTCATCTTTGATTAGTTTTTTTACATCCTTGACAGAATCAGGTGGTGCAGTGCCATCGGGTTTGGGTTTCAAAGATCTCCCCCAAATATCAATCATGTTATTGTAAAACTCTTTCTCTCTCTAAAATCGTTTCGATTTCCAGCGATTACTAGTGTATTCATTAACGACAACATGTGGTGGTTTTCCGCTTGGGTTACTCAAGGAGTTAGAAATAGCGTCAAGGACATTTAATACTTCGCTGCCACATATTGGTGGGTCAATCATCGTTTGTGTTGGTAGCGTAGAATACCAAGTCTTCATTGGAAGGGTTTTTATATAACGCAAAAACTCTTTTGGTGGGGCTAATCCATATGAATCAAAATAGACAATCCCACGTGGATCAATAGCGTATGCAACCCAGTGAGTTCCGGGTCCGGTGCTGTTATCTAAATTAATGATTCCGGTTTCAACGCTGTTTGGTTGATGTGGTAATTGATCTTTCATAAAGACACCTCTGAAGTTTTTAATCGCGAGTTTTTTAGCAGCATCGAGTAAATCAAAATTGGACATGGGAACCATCGGTTCGGAAATCGAAGATTTCTGAATTAATAAATCGTTCCTGGTAGTCTTAGACCCTTTCCGCTGTACCACGAATACGGGGTTCCTGGTAGTCTTAGACCCAATCCGTGAACGGATCGTCCCTTTTTTTTATATCCTTTCCCAGTTGCTTTCTGTAGTGCCATTCCTGCTGCAGTACCAACGGCTCCTAACGCTGCCGCTTTAGCCACCGCTGGGGCTGCTGCTGCAATCAATGCTGGAATCGCAGCTAACAACGGAAATATACCGCCTGTTTTAATCATATTTTTGATAGCAGCCGCAGAGAGAGTAATCTGAACACCTTTTTTGACTGCAAGTGCATCATTGAAATGTTTCACCTGACGAGTTGTCAGCGATAGTTTATTTGCACCACCAGTCATTTGGTTGGGTTTCAACGTGATTGTGGTTCCACATCGCTTAGCCGATTCTGATTGCAATTTTTTTAATTGACCGGGAGTTAACGCAACACTAATAACACTATATGACATTATACATAATAGATTGATTCTAAATCGAGAAAATCGTTTACGATTTCAATTACATGTTTTTGAAAATCAAAGATTTTCTACTGGGGCATCTACCACTCTCATTCTTCCACCAACACCTTCAAGTAGCATTGATTTGTCGCTGAGAATGACAGCAACCGCTCTATAATCAGTAATAGCACCACGAGTCACATTAGCTCTAAAATGTATATCAACAACAGATTGTCTCATCAAATCGAGATGTTCCAGTGAGAAGTAATAGATCGGATACAGATTTTTAAAATCATATTGTGATATTTGCAAACCAGTATCCACATTTTGATCGCGTGCCATAAATGACAACAGACGATGATAAACTCGTGCGATATGATTTTCTGTGTAATTAAGTTGTATATCCTCGGATGGTTCCTGTTGGCCGTTTATTCTCAGTGAGACGTCTTTCACACCTAATTGATCAAATATCATATGACTGAAACGTTGATCGCCAACTCGTGAGTTATCCTGTAACGCAATAAATATATGACGTGGCGCAGAAACACCTTGTTTTGATGCTAGATTCCACGTGAATAACCCGTTGATATTTGATTGCTTCACATCTGTACTCACTGATAACCAACTCAACAACGACTTTCCTCCCTGGTCCATAAATGATAGTAATCGTTCTTCTGCAGTGATTGCTGGAGTCAACACTGGCATCCACAATGATATTTTTGTTAAATTGACTTTACCGGCATCATCATTTACATGATCTGCAGCCGGGTTTGCTGGAATCCTCCAGATTGCGTCACTATCATCACTCTTTCGTACAAGCGATACTGTATGCTTCGCTCCATAGATAACTTTTCTGACGTTTCTACAGAATCCAAATATATGATGCAGTGGAATCGCGCATGAAAATGATTTACGCCCTACTCCCAACATTGAGTTTCGTGTTGCAGCTCCTAGATTGAAATTAGCATCGTTGTTTATAATCATATCCTCGGCATCAATATTAGCGGTGCCAGCATTATTCTTTGGTCGTCTTACAACAAATGGATTTCCTCCAGCGGTATTCTTACCATCTTTTGCAAACATCATAGAGGGTCCTGCTGATCTTGTATAATCATCAGAATATCTCGCTAACCCGATTATTGTTGTAGCCACATCAACATCGCGATCTATCGACTCGATTTCTTTTCCATCAATGAGATATCTAGCACTCTCAAATAACGCCATAATACCATTATTGACAAAACCGACTTGAGTACCAACTGGATACGGTGCTGGTACAGCAGGAGTATCAGCAGCTGTTACAAGTTCTCCTTCTACTTCGATAAACGCTTCACAGGGTAGAAAGTATTTACTGGTATCATGGACTTGAAGATCAATTCTTGCTCGACTATTTGAGTCTATGGCATGATAGGCGTAATATTGATAATCGCGTACAGAATCATCCTTGCCAACTGGGGCGTCTATATCAAATGCTGGATCACGTGACTGTTTGAACATTTTATTCTATTTATCAGAGTCTAAATCGCGATTTCCCATTTCATCGTCGTAGTTTTTTAAAGCCACTTCCTGCTATCATGTTTGCAATATTGCTTTGGTCGGGGGTTAAAACCATCGACGCTAATTTTTCATCTACTGCGTTATTTATAATTCTACTAACACTTGCAGGCATTTCCGCTGTAGACGGTAACGGTTTTGAAAATCCTTTGGATTTCATCCGTGATTTCACTAATGATGTTAATTTATTCTTCGCAGTTGAAAACGCTTTTCCAGCAAGATCTCCAACAGCACCAATACCCTTATCACGAATAACATCAATTGCTTTCATTCCTAATTGTTTAGCCAACGGCATCACTTTTGGAGCCATTCTCGCAAATAATCCTAAAATGGTATTGCCTAAACCATCTCCGTAGTATGCTCTATAAACCGGAAACCGTGAATTAACTACGTAGACGGGGGTTGGTTTATCATGATTGTAGTGTATGATCATTATTTGAAATCAGAAACAATTTTTCAATTGTAAAACAATTTATCAATTCAGTCACTATGATACCCACTTTCCACTAACTCGCCAATGAAATCTCGATATGTGCTGATATCCATGATACCACCCTGAAATAATCGTCTACAGATATCAGCTGCTTCATTAATTATTTCCGGTGAGTTATTTCCAGCTCGGAACCCTCCTACAAGAACCTCTAATCGTGATATATCACTGAGAACACTACCAGGACATGAAACGCTAGCGTTTCCAACTAGACCACTCCCCAGAAATTTTTTCTCATCGTATGGCTGTCTTATTTGGAGTTGAAATTTTCTTTTGAAGTCTCTGTAGTCCTTCATCCTTCTATCTAAACTCCCAGTATTTATTTCATACACTATATCAGCCCATTCATTATGTGACATTCTATAATCCGAATAATTGTCCGTGAAAAACTTCTCTTGTGAATCATAGCTGTTAGCAGCGAATTCACCTAAATTATCTATATCCTCGTTGAGAATTTGTTGTTTAGCGCTCTCGGTAAATATAATTGATTTAGGTAGTCCGCTAACTAGTTCTTCCTGAAATCCTTTAAATGTTCGTTTCGAAGCGGTTGATATATCCTGAGGAAGTGATTGCAAGGATTTTTTTGTTTGTTTAGTTCTTTTTGCTATTTTTTCTAACACAGGAATAAGACCCTCTTCTTTTCTTTTACCGTCAGGATCATCTCCCAGTATAGCACGCTCTATCTCCTTCGTTGCTGTTGTTACTGGTTTAAACAATTCTTCAGATCCCGCAGCAAAATCAGTCTGAAAACTCTGTCGTTGTTGTAGTTTATTCCGTACAGAGTCACGAATTGGTACAAATCTCTTAATTGCATCTAATCGTTCACGAGCCAATCGGGTTGTTAATGCTTCATTGACCATTATTTGAAATCAGAAACAATTTTTCAATTGCAAAACAATTTTTCAATCCCGACCTAACACCAGTGACAAAGTCACCGTGGAAGTGTTTTAACGGCTCTATCAATGATGGGGAAAGTGACCAAATTGTATATAAAATAATTAATAATGTCACTTTCCCCATTCTATTTTTGATCAATCCGAACCAGCCATCAATTTTTTATTCACTGTTTCTGACATTATCAATCAAAATATGCTAAAAAAAATTAAAATCTCTATGAGGGGACGGTCACAATCAAATAATGATAAATGGTCGGTCAATCAAATAATGATAAATGGTCATTCAAAATTGTTAATTTTCTTGAATTAACGCCCGTAGGTTTCTAACTTTAGAATTAACCTCCTTTTTCAATTCGTATTCGTACCCCAATTCTTTTCGTATTCGTTCTACGATGGTATACAACGGAGCGAACACACTTACGTCACTGGAAAATGCGAGAGAGTCCTTAATAGAATTCTGAATTCTTTTGATGAGTGCATATTTCTTTGGCAGCATGTATTTATTGTTGTTAACTCCGTATTCTATATCCTGAAAATCAGACATGATTTGATCAGGATTTAACCCATCTGATAGTTCAATATCCCAACCTTTCAATTTTGAAATCTCGGATATGATGCTATTCATGTTTTCAGAATTCATTATTCTATAATAATGATATATTTCTAAATGAAAAATATGACGTATTAGACATAACTAAATTGAATTTTTTGTCCCGTCCCTTTTGAAATAGCCGATCGACAAACCCCCTCTGCAACATATCGTACAGAGGGTCTACAAATATTGAAATACTTGCCGGCTTCATATATTTATTTAAATACTTTTTCTTCGTTAGTTATTGTATTCAAAGATTTCACAGGTCTCGCTTTTTTCGAGTATTTCCCAGTCCCCCCTCGTTTGGTATTTTCACTATGTGTAACAGCCTGCAGATTTGATAAAGAATTGTTCTTCGGATTAGAATCAATATGATCAATAACAAAACCATCTTTGATCAATCCATGGAAACACTCGTACACGAAACGATGATTGTAATATTTCTTCTTTCCAACAGTAAAGAACAAATACCCCATACCATTATCCCACCCAACTGGGTTCTTCAGTCTACGGTTTCTTACAACACCATCACTGGATGCTTCATAATTTGTACTCACAGGGTGCTGTCTGAATTCTTGGGTCATTCTTATACTATACTATTTGTCTAATTCAATGACTGATCCATTGCAGGGGGATTCATTATACATAAATCTTTCATTTAGACACTTGTTTTTAGTATAGCATGAAAGAGTTCAAGAGATTGACTTCGAAAAATGCTGAATTCAATGCTGATAAGGAGTTTAAGAGATTATTAAAAATCAATCCTAGATTTAATCTCGATAGACCCAAAAAACGTATCAAACGTCCAAGAGACGGAAACATGAAAGAGTTTAAGAGATTATTGAAAATCAGTCCTAGATTTAATCTCGATAGACCCAAAAAACGTATCAAACGTCCAAGAGACGGAAACATGAAAGAGTTTAAGAGATTATTGAAAATCAGTCCTAGATTTAATCTCGATAGACCCAAAAAACGTATCAAACGTCCAAGAGACGGAAACATGAAAGAGTTTAAGAGATTATTAAAAATCAATCCTAAATTTAATCTCGATAGACCCAAAAAACGTAACAAATTTAATCTCGATAAACCCAAAATCCTTCGGATTTCAAAAGCGTCCAAGAAATTATCCTGGAAAGATGCTCAATTCAATCTCGATATAGTTTCTAATACACCCAAGAATACAATTCTTGATAAAGCCATGATTAGTAAAATCAGAGATTGTTTCAATGAATTTAAGCGTGATGGAGCATCCTATTGTTGGTCAACATTTCGAATTGATGGTGTTGTTGACGCTACCATGAATGATGAAAAAGCAGCAGTGATAATTTCACGTGTTGGGGAAAAACGGTATTTTTTCCGAATCAAATTCATTATTGAAGTCGATGGCAAATGGATTATTAGGGATAAATTTGAACCAATCCTCAAGAATAAAAAAGCTGTCATTGTGAGTAGAGATTCCAAACCAGGGATTCTAACCGGCATTGACAAACCATACTACGAAAGATCTTATCCCGTAACAGCAATGGTTTATGGGCTATATCCGTTAAATGATAAACCCGATATCGCAAAACTAGCTCCTATGAAATATTCGTCAGGGCTTAATTGTGTAGCAACACGGGTAATGGAGCACTTCACAAATGCATCCCGAGGAAATAAACTAACTGATCTGCGACGTAGGAAAATAACCGAATGGGAACTGACAGTGAAACAGAACGGTGCAAAGATTTCTGATATAGCTAAGTTAGAAACATCATTAAGATTTCCAATAACAGTTATGACGATAACCGGAGAGGTTTTATACGAACCGAAATATAACAAAAATGGAGCACCAATACAGATTATTGATCATAACAAACACGCGTGGACACCTGCGGTAACAGTATTTCCACGAGAACGAACCGTGAAATATATCCCTAAGGAGTTCGTCGGGGATGTTTTCTATGAAGAGAGATTATTTGATGCTATTAATGCGTTGTGTAAGGATGATCCTGTGTCAGTGTGGTTACTTAGAAGTGATGAAGATCCCGAAATAGGATTCGATCAATTTGTAAAACCAAATGGTGAATTATATCGCGTTGAAGAATTAGATAATAGAATGAGAAAAATCGCTAGTGATTTTTCACCGGAGAATTCCCATGAAAAACTACTCACGGATAGTTTTACTATTCCATCAGTGGTAGCTCACTTCGCAAGAGAAAAAAACTCATGGCGTCCAACACGAAGTGATTTTCTCGAGGATGTTAAATTGAGTTGCGTCGAATATTCCCATGGAGGACTGTGGAATACGAAATACTCACGTGATGGTATGATTTCAATTGATATATCCGCGTGTTACCCCGGAAGTTTTCTCGGATATGGGGAATGCGCTGAGTACTTCAAACGATTTGGACACCCCACGCATGAAATGACTCGTGTTGCGATTAATGGACCATTACCTGATTTTGATTTAACCGGATTCGCTCGTGTGATATCATTTGAATTAGCTACAGGGTTACATCCGTGTAGTTATGTTTGGCTCGGTAGACACCTATCTGAAAAGGCCTGGATGCCAATAGTGCTATTGAGATATATGATTGATTGTGGTATGCTAATATCGTTGATCATCGGTGAAGCGATTATATGCTATCGAGCTCAGAAAGAAGTTTGGCTACCACAACCCGATCTAGATCGTATAATCAGCGAACAGCGAAAACAATTCCCTGATTTCAATGAAGAACAAATCATAAATTGGTCTAAGAAGTTATTTGAAATTAAAAAAGAACAAGCAAAAGATTTTGGACGAAGAATAATCGGTAAATTCACTCAAGGTGGACGGTACGACAACGCAAAATATTCTTCGCGGTTGATCATAGATGTCGCTGAATACGATTTTATTGTAGCGGATTTAATGAAACAGGGAAAACTTGTATCCCGTAAGGATGCTTTTCTATCCAATGGTGAGAAAATGGGTACGGTTGTTACCTACTGTGATGGATATAATTCCCAGTACACACATTTGAGAAGTTCAATGCTAGCCTATGCTTCTATTAATCTATTTTCTATGATAAATAGATTTCCTAATACCGCGGTTAGAGTGGCCACTGATTCGATGTATATACACAATAAATACAAATCAGCTGTAGCTAAATTCACAGATCCCGAAGAAAATTGGGGGCGTTGGCGATTTAAAAAGGAGATGCTACATGAGTATTGTGAATCCGCAGACGTTGCCATGGATGATAAATATCTTTGTTGTAACCGTATTGAAAATCAATCAGAATTTTCTAATGCACCACCGGTATCTGATCCAATCTGTAGATATAAAACAGTTTATTTAAACGGTTGTGGTGGGTCAGGAAAGACAACTCGTGCAATTGAATTATTTCGTCGTGGTGGAAATACTTGTATTTCTACTAACATGATTGTGCTAACACCGACTCACAGACTCGCCAGAGAGATGATACAGCGAGGGGTAAATGCCTGTACTTACCATAGTTTCTTTCGATGGAAGGGTGACAAATGGACTCCTGAGCGTATGGGTGATAAATTCATTCCTGAAATCATAATTTGGGATGAAATATGCACAGTGTCATTAGATGTATTACAAATATTTCTCGAGTGGTTGTTAAACAAAAACACAAAAGTCGTCATGTGCGGTGATCACGGCCAACCACCACCATTTGTCGGTGCATCTCCACATGAATGGCTAAGGGGTTTTGTAGACTACTATGAAGAAATCACCACTGATTATAGATCACTTGATGAACGATTACGCGAGTTCAAAGCGCTAATTAGATTACAACCGGATAGAATCCAGTGCGAAATAGCGCGTGAAGTGATTTCAGAAACTCAAATAAACGATTTCTGGGAAACATGGAAACCAAATGATTTGATAATTGCAAGTAGAAAAATAGTCAGGGATACACTTCAGATGAAGTTATTTGAATTGCATAAACAAAAATTTGCAACTCTTCCAGTGCCGTTGTGTTATAGGCCATCGGATACACGAAAACAGAATATTGAAGTTGATATTCCAGGACAGAGTGAAAAGCAGATTCTCGTGTTAAATGATATTGTGCTGGTTGATATCAATGTCGTTGAAGATGCATTGCGTGCTAATAAATCCCCGTGGACTCTAGGATACGCAGCAACAATACACTCTTCACAGGGATTGACTATATCGGATACAATTGTTTGGATGGTGGATAATCACATCGAATGGTCGAATTTAGTCTATCTCGCAGTATCCAGAGTACGAAAAATAAATCAACTTCGAAGAGTTGTTTTCGATGATAATGACACAACAATAAGTGATATTGATGTTAGCATCATTAATAAAAAACTCTCCGGTTACAAACAACAGGACAAAAAAAAACAACGAGAATTTGATATTGATGCTAAATTAATAATTACGCTGAAGAAACAACAGAATAATCACTGCGCGAGTTGCAATTGTATAATGCGTTGGCAGTATTCGGATAAGGATCCTCGCCAATTCACCGTAGACAGAAAAAATAACAATCTCGGTCATGTCAGAAATAATGTGATGTTGACTTGTCTTGAGTGCAATAGACGCAACGGTGCTAGTTAAGACCATGCGGTGGCAATTGAGTATCCTCGGGAATTACCTGTAGTTGTTGTCGAGTAAAACCCCGCTGAGGGGCAGTTGAATCCAGTTTATAGACTGGAGGTCTACCAGTTGATCGTGTTATAGTAGATATCTTATGCGTAGTGACGCTCCAAATAGGATCAGTAGCCCTTTTTCTACCCCCTTCAAGCTCTCCTGGTTCGTATAAGTACCTCACAATGACATTACTACCAAGAATTGGTTCTTTGAAATCTTTTTGTGGTTGTACGGGTATTGACTTCTTTTTAATCGCGTTGATAGGTTTCATGTTGATTGTTCTAGTAATCTCGTTATTCAGTGCAGTAATCACAGATGGTAATCTTTTAACCCATTCACGGGATCGCTTTTCTTGAATGAATTCTTTTGCGTATTGATATCCAAATAACCGCTCAGCAATCGTCCGATTAAATCGTTCTACAATGGCCTGATCGCGATGTAGCGCAGTATGCCCTCGTCGTATGGTGACATTATGATGTTTCATTGTAGATAATACTGCACCCTGAAATTCCTTACCAGGATCAACCTGCAATAGATTTGGCCAGTGCAGAGGACCTCGTCGATAAATCCTCTCAAATGCAGAAGCAACTTCAGTGGCTGATTTTGTTTTTAACGGTTCTGCTTCTTTGTATCGACTTGCAATATCAACTACGGTTAGCGCGTATTTGTAACCACGATCATGAGGTAAAAATAATATATCAGCCTGATGAACTTCATTAGGAGCGGTCACATCAAAATGCGAGAATTGAATTTGTTTAGGCGGTGGTAGATAAATTTGCCATAGTGCCTGTTTGGATAACCAATTAGCCGCAGTGGTTTTTTTCACTTTTGCAGCGCTAGCGAGTTTATGGACTGCTGATTTACCCCTCCAGTATCCTCTTGGGGAATAATAAATTGATTCCATATTATTAATTACCGGCACCTAACATCAATTTGCTTTTCATAGCCGATTTTATCAAAAATGAAGCCAATTTTTCTTTGAAGGATTTATCAGGAATAGCATTTAACGCATGAATTAATTTCACATCTGCTAGATGCCTGTGTTGCAAATTGCTGCTTTTATAAGCAACATCATGAAGGTGACAGGCCTTATCAATGGCGTTTATTGGTTCTTCACCGGGGTTGGGTTGATTTTGATTATTGAGTCTGATATCAAGTCTGGTTCCCGGTCCACAGTAGCTATATCCGGGAAGGTGCTTTTCTCCGGGGTACTTTGCCCATGGGGTTCCAGGGAGCTTTGCCAATTTGGCTGCGATATCACCTCCTCGTTTTTTTTTAAATCAGATTTCATAGACACAAATCTAAATTTCTTTGTACCACATTGCATGCATTTACCAGAAAGCGCTGATCGGTTATTTTTAGTTGTAACTGTCGTCACATCATCTGTGCCAGTACGCGTTTTGCACTTCACACAATATAGATCCATAATTTATGTATAGAGATATGGATATAATTGATTTTTCAGCGACTAAAAGAAGAGAACCGGTTAAGCATCATGCAGCGCTACCAAACTCTATCCGGATGATTATAATCGGGCCATCTGGATCCGGTAAAACGCAATTGTTACTCAATTTAATAATGAGATGGATGAAGTGGGATAAGTTGTATTTAATTGCCCCTAGCGTAGATGATCAACGATGTTATGAAGTGCTAAAAGATTTTAACGACAGCGCGGTAGAAAAATCCGGAGAGGGTATTATTGAGTTTATAACCGATATCGATGAAGCACCGAGCATTGATGATATTGATGGAGATATTAACAATTTAGTCGTATACGACGATATAATGTTGGATAAACAAAAAAATCCTGCTAGAATATTTTCCCGTGGGCGTCACAAAAACACTGACGTGATATATGTCACTCAACGCTACACTCAGGTTCCAAAAGTCATCAGAGATAATTGCAATATTCTTTCTGTATTCAACGGCGTTGATACACATACGCTACGAAATATTTGGCAGACATGGTGTTCTGATATGGACTTCAATCAATTTCGAGATTTCTTTAGTCATGCTCAGTCAAAACCACACGGATTCGCAACAATAAATTTGCATGATCCTCGGACACGATATCGTATCGGACTGGATCAAATATTCGGTTAAAATCATTTATTATTTTTTGTTAACCCAGTGATGAAATCACTAAGCAGCAGAGAGGGTGAATGACAACAAGTTGCGACCAAAATTAATTAAAAAATCGTAAAAATCTTCGTTTTCATTTTTTTAGTTAAAATGAGATTTCGTAGATTTTTAAGATTTCAACGAAATCCTACGGATCGTTTTAAGGATTCAATCAATTTTTTTTGTCTGAAAACGTTGTAGGGTTCGCCCTCTTTTTGGTTGAAATGAGATTATAGGACGGCTCGTTTTAGGATTTCAATCAAATTTTGTCTAAAAACGTTGTAGGGTTCACCCTCTCTGCTGCTGTAGGGCTTAGATAAAAGCTGTTGAAACCCTTTACCCCGCTTGGATTTGGTTAATACTTGGTTTATTGGCTGCGCACCATTGGATAGTACGTCACCATACTTTAAAACCGGTTCCCACCATTTTTTTCAGCATGACTTTTGATGAAAAACGGACTTTTTTGTTTTTCATGTTATGGATCAGTTGGGCTTAGATAAAAGCTGTTGAAACCCTTTACCCCGCTTGGATTTGGTTAATACTTGGTTTATTGGCTGCGCACCATTGGATAGTACGTCACCATACTTTAAAACCGGTTCCCACCATTTTTTTCAGCATGACTTTTGATGAAAAACGGACTTTTTTGTTTTTCATGTTATGGATCAGTTGGGCTTAGATAAAAGCTGTTGAAACCCTTTACCCCGCTTGGATTTGGTTAATACTTGGTTTATTGGCTGCGCACCATTGGATAGTACGTCACCATACTTTAAAACCGGTTCCCACCATTTTTTTCAGCATGACTTTTGATGAAAAACGGACTTTTTTGTTTTTCATGTTATGGATCAGTTGGGCTTAGATAAAAGCTGTTGAAACCCTTTACCCCGCTTGGATTTGGTTAATACTTGGTTTATTGGCTGCGCACCATTGGATAGTACGTCACCATACTTTAAAACCGGTTCCCACCATTTTTTTCAGCATGACTTTTGATGAAAAACGGACTTTTTTGTTTTTCATGTTATGGATCAGTTGGGCTTAGATAAAAGCTGTTGAAACCCTTTACCCCGCTTGGATTTGGTTAATACTTGGTTTATTGGCTGCGCACCATTGGATAGTACGTCACCATACTTTAAAACCGGTTCCCACCATTTTTTTCAGCATGACTTTTGATGAAAAACGGACTTTTTTGTTTTTCATGTTATGGATCAGTTGGGCTTAGATAAAAGCTGTTGAAACCCTTTACCCCGCTTGGATTTGGTTAATACTTGGTTTATTGGCTGCGCACCATTGGATAGTACGTCACCATACTTTAAAACCGGTTCCCACCATTTTTTTCAGCATGACTTTTGATGAAAAACGGACTTTTTTGTTTTTCATGTTATGGATCAGTTGGGCTTAGATAAAAGCTGTTGAAACCCTTTACCCCGCTTGGATTTGGTTAATACTTGGTTTATTGGCTGCGCACCATTGGATAGTACGTCACCATACTTTAAAACCGGTTCCCACCATTTTTTTCAGCATGACTTTTGATGAAAAACGGACTTTTTTGTTTTTCATGTTATGGATCAGTTGGGCTTAGATAAAAGCTGTTGAAACCCTTTACCCCGCTTGGATTTGGTTAATACTTGGTTTATTGGCTGCGCACCATTGGATAGTACGTCACCATACTCTAAAACCGGTTCGCACCATTTTTTTCAGCATGACTTTTGATGAAAAACGGACTTTTTTGTTTTTCATGTTATGGATCAGTTGGGCTTAGATAAAAGCTGTTGAAACCCTTTACCCCGCTTGGATTTGGTTAATACTTGGTTTATTGGCTGCGCACCATTGGATAGTACGTCACCATACTTTAAAACCGGTTCCCACCATTTTTTTCAGCATGACTTTTGATGAAAAACGGACTTTTTTGTTTTTCATGTTATGGATCAGTTGGGCTTAGATAAAAGCTGTTGAAACCCTTTACCCCGCTTGGATTTGGTTAATACTTGGTTTATTGGCTGCGCACCATTGAATAGTACGTCACCATACTTTAAAACCGGTTCCCACCATTTTTTTCAGCATGACTTTTGATGAAAAACGGACTTTTTTGTTTTTCATGTTATGGATCAGTTGGGCTTAGATAAAAGCTGTTGAAACCATTTACCCCGCTTGGATTTGGTTAATACTTGGTTTATTGGCTGCGCACCATTGGATAGTACGTCACCATACTTTAAAACCGGTTCCCACCATTTTTTTCAGCATGACTTTTGATGAAAAACGGACTTTTTTGTTTTTCATTTTATGGATCAGTTGGGCTTAGATAAAAGCTGTTGAAACCCTTTACCCCGCTTGGATTTGGTTAATACTTTTTTTATTGGCTGCGCACCATTGGATAGTACGTCACCATACTTTAAAACCGGTTCCCACCATTTTTTTCAGCATGACTTTTGATGAAAAACGGACTTTTTTGTTTTTCATGTTATGGATCAGTTGGGCTTAGATAAAAACTGTTGAAACCCTTTACCCCGCTTGGATTTGGTTAATACTTGGTTTATTGGCTGCGCACCATTGGATAGTACGTCACCATACTTTAAAACCGGTTCCCACCATTTTTTTCAGCATGACTTTTGATGAAAAACTGAATTTTTTGTTTTTCATGTTATGGATCAGTTGGGTTTAGATAAAAGCTGTTGAAACCCTTTACCCCGCTTGGATTTGGTTAATACTTGGTTTATTGGCTGCGCACCATTGGATAGTACGTCACCATACTTTAAAACCGGTTCCCACCATTTTTTTCAGCATGACTTTTGATGAAAAACGGACTTTTTTGTTTTTCATGTTATGAATCAGTTGGGCTTAGATAAAAGCTGTTGAAACCCTTTCCCCCACTTGGATTTGGTTAATACTTGGTTTATTGGCTGCGCACCATTGGATAGTACGTCACCATACTTTAAAACCGGTTCCCACCATTTTTTTCAGCATGACTTTTGATGAAAAACGGACTTTTTTGTTTTTCATGTTATGGATCAGTTGGGCTTGGATAAAAGCTGTTGAAACCCTTTACCCCGCTTGGATTTGGTTAATACTTGGTTTATTGGCTGCGCACCATTGGATAGTACGTCACCATACTTTAAAACCGGTTCCCACCATTTTTTTCAGCATGACTTTTGATGAAAAACGGACTTTTTTGTTTTTCATGTTATGGATCAGTTGGGCTTAGATAAAAGCTGTTGAAACCCTTTACCCCGCTTGGATTTGGTTAATACTTGGTTTATTGGCTGCGCACCATTGGATAGTACGTCACCATACTTTAAAACCGGTTCCCACCATTTTTTTCAGCATGACTTTTGATGAAAAACGGACTTTTTTGTTTTTCATGTTATGGATCAGTTGGGCTTAGATAAAAGCTGTTGAAACCCTTTACCCCGCTTGGATTGGTTAATACTTGGTTTATTGGCTGCGCACCATTGGATAGTACGTCACCATACTTTAAAACCGGTTCCCACCATTTTTTTCAGCATGACTTTTGATGAAAAACGGACTTTTTTGTTTTTCATGTTATGGATCAGTTGGGCTTAGATAAAAGCTGTTGAAACCCTTTACCCCGCTTGGATTTGGTTAATACTTGGTTTATTGGCTGCGCACCATTGGATAGTACGTCACCATACTTTAAAACCGGTTCCCACCATTTTTTTCAGCATGACTTTTGATGAAAAACGGACTTTTTTGTTTTTCATGTTATGGATCAGTTGGGCTTAGATAAAAGCTGTTGAAACCCTTTACCACGCTTGGATTTGGTTAATACTTGGTTTATTGGCTGCGCACCATTGGATAGTACGTCACCATACTTTAAAACCGGTTCCCACCATTTTTTTCAGCATGACTTTTGATGAAAAACGGACTTTTTTGTTTTTCATGTTATGGATCAGTTGGGCTTAGATAAAAGCTGTTGAAACCCTTTACCCCGCTTGGATTTGGTTAATACTTGGTTTATTGGCTGCGCACCATTGGATAGTACGTCACCATACTTTAAAACCGGTTCCCACCATTTTTTTCAGCATGACTTTTGATGAAAAACGGACTTTTTTGTTTTTCATGTTATGGATCAGTTGGGCTTAGATAAAAGCTGTTGAAACCCTTTACCCCGCTTGGATTTGGTTAATACTTGGTTTATTGGCTGCGCACCATTGGATAGTACGTCACCATACTTTAAAACCGGTTCCCACCATTTTTTTCAGCATGACTTTTGATGAAAAACGGACTTTTTTGTTTTTCATGTTATGGATCAGTTGGGCTTAGATAAAAGCTGTTGAAACCCTTTACCCCGCTTGGATTTGGTTAATACTTGGTTTATTGGCTGCGCACCATTGGATAGTACGTCACCATACTTTAAAACCGGTTCCCACCATTTTTTTCAGCATGACTTTTGATGAAAAACGGACTTTTTTGTTTTTCATGTTATGGATCAGTTGGGCTTAGATAAAAGCTGTTGAAACCCTTTACCCCGCTTGGATTTGGTTAATACTTGGTTTATTGGCTGCGCACCATTGGATAGTACGTCACCATACTTTAAAACCGGTTCCCACCATTTTTTTCAGCATGACTTTTGATGAAAAACGGACTTTTTTGTTTTTCATGTTATGGATCAGTTGGGCTTAGATAAAAGCTGTTGAAACCCTTTACCCCGCTTGGATTTGGTTAATACTTGGTTTTTTGGCTGCGCACCATTGGATAGTACGTCACCATACTTTAAAACCGGTTCCCACCATTTTTTTCAGCATGACTTTTGATGAAAAACGGACTTTTTTGTTTTTCATGTTATGGATCTGTTGGGCTTAGATAAAAGCTGTTGAAACCCTTTACCCCGCTTGGATTTGGTTAATACTTGGTTTATTGGCTGCGCACCATTGGATAGTACGTCACCATACTTTAAAACCGGTTCCCACCATTTTTTTCAGCATGACTTTTGATGAAAAACGGACTTTTTTGTTTTTCATGTTATGGATCAGTTGGGCTTAGATAAAAGCTGTTGAAACCCTTTACCCCGCTTGGATTTGGTTAATACTTGGTTTATTGGCTGCGCACCATTGGATAGTACGTCACCATACTTTAAAACCGGTTCCCACCATTTTTTTCAGCATGACTTTTGATGAAAAACTGACTTTTTTGTTTTTCATGTTATGGATCAGTTGGGTTTAGATAAAAGCTGTTGAAATCCTTTACCCCGCTTGGATTTGGTTAATACTTGGTTTATTGGCTGCGCACCATTGGATAGTACGTCACCATACTTTAAAACCGGTTCCCACCATTTTTTCAGCATGACTTTTGATGAAAAACGGACTTTTTTGTTTTTCATGTTATGGATCAGTTGGGCTTAGATAAAAGCTGTTGAAACCCTTTACCCCGCTTGGATTTGGTTAATACTTGGTTTATTGGCTGCGCACCATTGGATAGTACGTCACCATACTTTAAAACCGGTTCCCACCATTTTTTTCAGCATGACTTTTGATGAAAAACGGACTTTTTTGTTTTTCATGTTATGGATCAGTTGGGCTTAGATAAAAGCTGTTGAAACCCTTTACCCCGCTTGGATTTGGTTAATACTTGGTTTATTGGCTGCGCACCATTGGATAGTACGTCACCATACTTTAAAACCGGTTCCCACCATTTTTTTCAGCATGACTTTTGATGAAAAACGGACTTTTTTGTTTTTCATGTTATGGATCAGTTGGGCTTAGATAAAAGCTGTTGAAACCCTTTACCCCGCTTGGATTTGGTTAATACTTGGTTTATTGGCTGCGCACCATTGGATAGTACGTCACCATACTTTAAAACCGGTTCCCACCATTTTTTTCAGCATGACTTTTGATGAAAAACGGACTTTTTTGTTTTTCATGTTATGGATCAGTTGGGCTTAGATAAAAGCTGTTGAAACCCTTTACCCCGCTTGGATTTGGTTAATACTTGGTTTATTGGCTGCGCACCATTGGATAGTACGTCACCATACTTTAAAACCGGTTCCCACCATTTTTTTCAGCATGACTTTTGATGAAAAACGGACTTTTTTGTTTTTCATGTTATGGATCAGTTGGGCTTAGATAAAAGCTGTTGAAACCCTTTACCCCGCTTGGATTTGGTTAATACTTGGTTTATTGGCTGCGCACCATTGGATAGTACGTCACCATACTTTAAAACCGGTTCCCACCATTTTTTTCAGCATGACTTTTGATGAAAAACGGACTTTTTTGTTTTTCATGTTATGGATCAGTTGGGCTTAGATAAAAGCTGTTGAAACCCTTTACCCCGCTTGGATTTGGTTAATACTTGGTTTATTGGCTGCGCACCATTGGATAGTACGTCACCATACTTTAAAACCGGTTCCCACCATTTTTTTCAGCATGACTTTTGATGAAAAACGGACTTTTTTGTTTTTCATGTTATGGATCAGTTGGGCTTAGATAAAAGCTGTTGAAACCCTTTACCCCGCTTGGATTTGGTTAATACTTGGTTTATTGGCTGCGCACCATTGGATAGTACGTCACCATACTTTAAAACCGGTTCCCACCATTTTTTTCAGCATGACTTTTGATGAAAAACGGACTTTTTTGTTTTTCATGTTATGGATCAGTTGGGCTTAGATAAAAGCTGTTGAAACCCTTTACCCCGCTTGGATTTGGTTAATACTTGGTTTATTGGCTGCGCACCATTGGATAGTACGTCACCATACTTTAAAACCGGTTCCCACCATTTTTTTCAGCATGACTTTTGATGAAAAACGGACTTTTTTGTTTTTCATGTTATGGATCAGTTGGGCTTAGATAAAAGCTGTTGAAACCCTTTACCCCGCTTGGATTTGGTTAATACTTGGTTTATTGGCTGCGCACCATTGGATAGTACGTCACCATACTTTAAAACCGGTTCCCACCATTTTTTTCAGCATGACTTTTGATGAAAAACGGACTTTTTTGTTTTTCATGTTATGGATCAGTTGGGCTTAGATAAAAGCTGTTGAAACCCTTTACCCCGCTTGGATTTGGTTAATACTTGGTTTATTGGCTGCGCACCATTGGATAGTACGTCACCATACTTTAAAACCGGTTCCCACCATTTTTTCAGCATGACTTTTGATGAAAAACGGACTTTTTTGTTTTTCATGTTATGGATCAGTTGGGCTTAGATAAAAGCTGTTGAAACCCTTTACCCCGCTTGGATTTGGTTAATACTTGGTTTATTGGCTGCGCACCATTGGATAGTACGTCACCATACTTTAAAACCGGTTCCCACCATTTTTTTCAGCATGACTTTTGATGAAAAACGGACTTTTTTGTTTTTCATGTTATGGATCAGTTGGGCTTAGATAAAAGCTGTTGAAACCCTTTACCCCGCTTGGATTTGGTTAATACTTGGTTTATTGGCTGCGCACCATTGGATAGTACGTCACCATACTTTAAAACCGGTTCCCACCATTTTTTTTCAGCATGACTTTTGATGAAAAACGGACTTTTTTGTTTTTCATGTTATGGATCAGTTGGGCTTAGATAAAAGCTGTTGAAACCCTTTACCCCGCTTGGATTTGGTTAATACTTGGTTTATTGGCTGCGCACCATTGGATAGTACGTCACCATACTTTAAAACCGGTTCCCACCATTTTTTTCAGCATGACTTTTGATGAAAAACGGACTTTTTTGTTTTTCATGTTATGGATCAGTTGGGCTTAGATAAAAGCTGTTGAAACCCTTTACCCCGCTTGGATTTGGTTAATACTTGGTTTATTGGCTGCGCACCATTGGATAGTACGTCACCATACTTTAAAACCGGTTCCCACCATTTTTTTCAGCATGACTTTTGATGAAAAACGGACTTTTTTGTTTTTCATGTTATGGATCAGTTGGGCTTAGATAAAAGCTGTTGAAACCCTTTACCCCGCTTGGATTTGGTTAATACTTGGTTTATTGGCTGCGCACCATTGGATAGTACGTCACCATACTTTAAAACCGGTTCCCACCATTTTTTTCAGCATGACTTTTGATGAAAAACGGACTTTTTTGTTTTTCATGTTATGGATCAGTTGGGCTTAGATAAAAGCTGTTGAAACCCTTTACCCCGCTTGGATTTGGTTAATACTTGGTTTATTGGCTGCGCACCATTGGATAGTACGTCACCATACTTTAAAACCGGTTCCCACCATTTTTTTCAGCATGACTTTTGATGAAAAACGGACTTTTTTGTTTTTCATGTTATGGATCAGTTGGGCTTAGATAAAAGCTGTTGAAACCCTTTACCCCGCTTGGATTTGGTTAATACTTGGTTTATTGGCTGCGCACCATTGGATAGTACGTCACCATACTTTAAAACCGGTTCCCACCATTTTTTTCAGCATGACTTTTGATGAAAAACGGACTTTTTTGTTTTTCATGTTATGGATCAGTTGGGCTTAGATAAAAGCTGTTGAAACCCTTTACCCCGCTTGGATTTGGTTAATACTTGGTTTATTGGCTGCGCACCATTGGATAGTACGTCACCATACTTTAAAACCGGTTCCCACCATTTTTTTCAGCATGACTTTTGATGAAAAACGGACTTTTTTGTTTTTCATGTTATGGATCAGTTGGGCTTAGATAAAAGCTGTTGAAACCCTTTACCCCGCTTGGATTTGGTTAATACTTGGTTTATTGGCTGCGCACCATTGGATAGTACGTCACCATACTTTAAAACCGGTTCCCACCATTTTTTTCAGCATGACTTTTGATGAAAAACGGACTTTTTTGTTTTTCATGTTATGGATCAGTTGGGCTTAGATAAAAGCTGTTGAAACCCTTTACCCCGCTTGGATTTGGTTAATACTTGGTTTATTGGCTGCGCACCATTGGATAGTACGTCACCATACTTTAAAAACCGGTTCCCACCATTTTTTTCAGCATGACTTTTGATGAAAAACGGACTTTTTTGTTTTTCATGTTATGGATCAGTTGGGCTTAGATAAAAGCTGTTGAAACCCTTTACCCCGCTTGGATTTGGTTAATACTTGGTTTATTGGCTGCGCACCATTGGATAGTACGTCACCATACTTTAAAACCGGTTCCCACCATTTTTTTCAGCATGACTTTTGATGAAAAACGGACTTTTTTGTTTTTTCATGTTATGGATCAGTTGGGCTTAGATAAAAGCTGTTGAAACCCTTTACCCCGCTTGGATTTGGTTAATACTTGGTTTATTGGCTGCGCACCATTGGATAGTACGTCACCATACTTTAAAACCGGTTCCCACCATTTTTTTCAGCATGACTTTTGATGAAAACGGACTTTTTTGTTTTTCATGTTATGGATCAGTTGGGCTTAGATAAAAGCTGTTGAAACCCTTTACCCCGCTTGGATTTGGTTAATACTTGGTTTATTGGCTGCGCACCATTGGATAGTACGTCACCATACTTTAAAACCGGTTCCCACCATTTTTTTCAGCATGACTTTTGATGAAAAACGGACTTTTTTGTTTTTCATGTTATGGATCAGTTGGGGCTTAGATAAAAGCTGTTGAAACCCTTTACCCCGCTTGGATTTGGTTAATACTTGGTTTAT
>JARLTB010000500.1:0-81245 GCA_030141615.1 Unio pictorum
TTTTTATTCGCCGCGATAAAACCGACAATGAAGTATACCCGAAATCAATTGAACCTATTCCGACGTTAGATCGTGATATTGTAATTTTTAGAACTCTCAAAGAAATTATTAACCATTTTGTTGATGAGTTTTTGTTCGTCAATAGCGCTTTTAACTTCAGCGAGGGTCGGGCCTGTCAACGATGTGGTTTCAGACACAGGTGTTCTCCCAAGAAATTTATCAACGATGGTATTAAGTGTTGTTTGTCTCACCATAAACATATTAATATCTTTGAGAGTCATTGTAGATGTAGCTGGGACACCAAAGAAACTATTAGCGATGTAGGCATTGTGAGTGTGCTTGCCGATAAACTCGCTAATTTCAGCGAGAGTCATGCCAGCCACAAGTGGGGTTCCAAAAAACTTAACAACTACGTCGTTAGTGGGTTTTTGATCTTCTATTAGTTTAGAAATCTCGAGATAATTTGCCTTGATTTCTGAAGCAGTCATCATCCTTCCAGCTTCCTTGTTAGCGAAGAATGAATTCAACAAGTCTTTAATTTCAGCGAGAGTCATGCCAACCACAAGCGGGGTTCCAAAGAATTTATGTATAACATTTTTGCGAAAATTATTATAACCTCGTATAAGATCATTCAGCTCACGTTCGTTGGTAGCAATCGCGTCGGTGATCGTAGACACAAGTGCACCTGGTTTAAGTCGTCCACCGTTGGAATAAAGCGCAATAGAGTTTTCAGCGGCATCGCTCTGCCGTATCAAAATGTCATTCACGGATATATTACTGCTTTTCAATTTACCCTGGCGATCTTGAAATACAACTAATTCGTTCGGGTCAACATCTATTAAATTTAACATCTCAGCGATTTCATCTTCAATTATTTTTTTTACATCCTCGATAGAACCCGCAGATGTTTCCGCGGTGGGTTCCGACATTGACAGAGATTGTCCCCAAATATCAATCATTATTGTTATCGTAACTTGTGTTTTCAATTTATTGATCCTTGTAATTTCCCACTCGTGTATTCGTTTACAACCAGATGAGGTGGTTTCCACGGAGATCCAAAGGATTTTAATGAAATCTCCGCGAGGACATTTAATACTTCACGGCCGCATATCGGTGGATCATTTAATTGTTGTGTTGGCAGCGTGGAATAAAAAATCGGAAACTTTTTGAGTTTCATCGAAGAATTTATATACCGCATAAACTCGCTTGGTGGAGCTAACCCATATGAATCGAAAAAGACAATTCCACGTGGATCAATCGCGTATGCAACCCAGTGAGTTCCCGATCCGCTGCTGTTATCAAGATTGATGATACCGGTTTCAACGTTATTTGGTTTTCTTGGTAATTGATCTCTCATAAAAACCCCTCTGAAGTTTTTTATCGCTAGTTTTTTAGCAGCATCAATTAAATCAAAATTGGACATAGGAACCATAGGTTCGGAAATCGAAGATTTTTCAATTAATAAACCGTTCCTGGTATTCTTCTTAGACCCGATCCGTTCACGGATTTCCCGCTGTACCATGAATACGGGGTTCCTGGTAGGTACAACCCCTTTCCCTTTTTTTATATCCTTTCCCAGTTGCCTTTTTCAACGCCATCCCTGCCGCGGTACCAACGGCTCCCAACGCTGCCGCTTTCGCCACCGCTGGGGCAGCCGCTGAAATCAATGCTGGTATTGCGGCTAACAATGGAAATATACCACCTGATTTTATCATGTTCGCGACTGCGGCTTTTGAAAATTCTATTTGAACTCCTCGCTTATTTTTCATTGCATCATTAAAATGTTTTATTTGACGATCCGTTAATGATATTTTATGTGTACCGCCAGACATCTGCGCTGGTTTTAACGTTATTGTGGTTCCACATTCTTTAGCGGATTTTGATTTTAATTTCTTGACCTGACCATCAGTCAGCTTGACACTAACAACACTATATGGCATTTTATTGTAAAACACATTTATGCTTTCAATTGATCTAATTGTGAAAATCGTTTACGATTTCAATCATAGATTTTCCACTGGTGCATCAACGATTCTCATTCGTCCGCCAGCCCCTTCTAACAACATTGATTTGTCGCTGAGAATAACAGCAACCGCTCTATAATCAACACCACCAGGATCTATACGAGCTCTAAAATGTATGTCGACGACGGATTGCCTTGTTAAATCAAGATGTTCCAGTGAAAAGTAATAAATTGGATACAAATTCTTAAAATCGAGTTGCGATATTTGCAAACCGGTATCAACATTTTGATCACGACCCATATATGACAGCATCCGATGATACACACGTGCTATTTGGTTGTTTCCGTAATTAAGCTGTATATCCTCAGATGGTTCTTGTTGTCCGTTTATTCTCAGTGAAACCTCACTTACCCCTAATCGATCAAATATCATATGACTGCGTTCTTGGGAACCTAATCGATTCCTATTCTGCAGCGCTATAAATATATGACGTGGAGCTGAAACGCCTTGTTTTGATGCCAGGTGCCATGTAAATGTGCTATTAACATTATCCTCTTTAGCATCAGTCGTTGTTGTTAGCCAACTTAGCAATGATTTACCACCGGTTTCCATAAATGAGAGCAGCCGCTCTTCCGTGGTAATTGATGGAGTCATTACTGGCATCCATAATACTATTTTACTCAAAACAACTTTACCATCAGCGGCACCAGTACGCCAAATTGCATCATTGTCATTGCCTTTTCGCACTAACGCGATTGTGTGTTTGGCTCCATAGATGACCTTTCTTACATTTCTGCAGAATCCAAATATATGATGGAGTGGAATCGCACATGAAAAATATCGCTGCTGTTCTTGCAATGCTAATTTTCGTGTTGCAAATCCTAAATTGAAATTACCATTAACGCCTCCAAGAATATCAAACGCAGCTCCTGGTCTAGCTCGACGTTCTGGATTAGTTGCTTCTCGTTGATTATCAACTGAAGTGTCTTGCGGTGTTAACACTTTAATGTATTGAAGGTGGTCAGCGTTATCAGAGGTATCCTTTGCAAACATCATAGACGGACCAGCCGATCTTGTATAATCATCGGAGTATCTTGCTAACCCGATTATTGTTGTTGCAACATCAACCTCGCGGTCTATTGATTCAATCTCTTTTCCATCAATGAGATATCTTGCACTTTCAAATAACGCCATTATACCATTATTAACAAAACCAACTCGGATATTTGGATCATTTTCATATGGTGTATCAGCTGCAACATTTGTTACGAGTTTTCCCTCGATTTCAATAAATGCTTCACACGGCAAAAAGTATTTACTGGTATCTTGAACTTGAAGTTCAATTCGCGATCGTAGGTCGGGTTGTATTGCATGATAGGAATAGTATTGATAATCGCGGACGGAATCATCTTTGCGCACTGGGGCTTCCATATCTAACGCGGGATCAGCTGTTCGTTTAAACATTTATAACATTACTAGTGTTTTCAATTGGTGAATTGCAAAGCAATAATCATCGTCGTTGAAAATTCTTCGAATTTCTTTTTTGTTTCAAACCACTTTCTGCTATCGCGTTCATGATAGCGCTATCTGTTACCGGTGGTGACGAAGTCAATTGCGCTAGTTTTTCTTCCACTGCGTTATTTATTGCTTTGCTGATTTTTGCAGGCATCACTGTAGTTGATGGCAGCACTAATGACGAAGTCATTCCTGGTTTCACCACTGACGAAGTCATTCCTGGTTTCTTTCGCACCAATGATGCTATTTTATCTTTCGCGGCAGAAAATGCCTTTCCGGCAAGATTTCCAACGAAATTGATTCCCTTATCACGGATAGCATCAATGGCTTTCATTGATAATTGTTTAGCTAACGGCGCCACCTTGGGAGCCATTCTTGTAAATAACCCCGCAATGGTATTGCCGAAACCATCTCCGTAATATGCTCTATAAACAGGCAATCGTGAGTTCACCACGTAGACGCTTACTGGTTTATCATGGTTGTAGTGTATAATCATCTTGTTATAAAACTAGTAGTTTTTCAATTAGTGATTAATCGCTTACATCCATTGGATTTTCATCATCAATGACGTTGTCATCGTTGTGATTTTCAACTAATTCAGCAATAAGTTCTCGATATACATCAATGTCCATGATACCGCCGGCAAATAATCGTCTACAGATATCAGCTGCTTCATTAATTACTTCCGGTGAGTTATTTCCGGCTCGTTTCCCTCCGATGAGAACCTCTAACCTTGATATATCACTTAGAATGTTACCAGGGCATGTCACTGTAGAGTCAAAGACATCCTTTAGATTTCCAATCGAATATCCTTTTCCGCTTGTTTTCTCAGTTGTACCAGTTTCATCATACTCTTCAATTCCCTTTCTAAATTCTTTATATCCCAATTCTCTTTTATTTAAACGGCCAACCCCCCTATTCGTTTTATACAACCAATCAGCCCATTCATCTCGGCTTATTCTACTGTTCTTATACTCGTCTTTTAAAAAGTTTTTTCTGGAATGAAAGCTTTGGGCGGCAAAATTACCAAAAATCTTATAATGTTCGGGTTTTATTAATTGAGGTCGTTTGATTTCTGCTATAGCTCCTTCGGTGAGTTTGTCTATAAAGGAAACACCTCTTGGGGTGACGACATCAACAGGTTGAGTTTCAGGCGCAGAATCATCAATATCAGCTAGTCGTTCATACTCGCGTTGAGTTTTTATATCACTGGATAGCTGTTGTATTCCTGCGCGTGTTTGTCCGGTCTCTGCTGCTATCTTTTCAAGCACACCAAGAACAGGCACTTCTCGTCGCTTGCCTTCCTTAGGAATATCTCCGTATATTGCTCGTTCAGTTGCTGTTTTCACATCTTTGGTCGCACTTGTTATCGGAGTAAACAGTTGTTCACTTGACACAGAAAAGTCAGTCTGCGCTTGTTGTCGTTGTTGAAGTTTCTCGCGAAGTCTGTCTCGAACCGGTATAAACTTTTTAATTGCTGCTAGCCGCTCTCGGGTTAATTTAGTTGTAAGCGATTCACCAACCATATATTGTTTGTGAACTAAATTTTCAAATGTAAAACTATCACAATTAAAAGCTTAGTTATTAAATAACTTAGTTATTAAATAATGTACCATCAAGCTAACGTATTCATCTTCGACAGGGTTAAACTGTACGACGCTATCCGCGAATGTTTCAGAAATAACATCGCTGGGGGTTTCAGAATTGTAATATCTGAGAACGGCGATGAACGATTTGTGTTAACGACGCGACAACAAGAACAACTACGTGAAAATGGAGGCGTCGCGGTGATTACTTGCTACTACGACCAGATCATCCATTATGCACATAACTGCATGGGCAAGTCCAGACTGCTGAGTATCCTTTCAGGAGAAAATCCTATGTAAGTGTTACAAAAAACGCTAAAAAAAAATTTATTTTTAATAAAAATTACTGAAAGCCTATTTTATAGTAACGCTCACGTGGTTAAGATACGGGTTTTTCCTCGTTTAACATTTTTCTAAGATCACGAACCTTAGAACTAATTTCAGCTCGTTTTTGATACTCTTGGCCGAGCTTTTGACGTATTGCTTCAACGGTGCTAAATAGCGTTATGAATACATTAATGTCGTTACCATACAAACAAGCATTGATGGATTTTTGAATTCCTTTCACGAGCCTGTACATCTTGGGTAAAACATAACGACCCTTACTACACTGATACTCAATGTCTTCATATTCCGAGGCAATCTTGTCAGCGTCAAGATCTTCAGATAATAATACCCCTTTATTTTTTAAAATTGAAATTTCAGCAATTATAGCATTTACATCATTGATATCCATTATTTATAGTTTTATATAAATATAGTATACTATATCTCTAATTATTAAAAAAAACAAAACAAAAAACACTCATTTGGCAATCTCGCTGGCGCCCTATGACGTCAGAGAGACCCAGAGGTTTACGACAACACATCTTTGGAACTCCTTGGTTGCCTTCGCATCCAAGTAAGCCCAAGGGAACCCGAAACATACATCTCCGGCGGGAGGCCTAAGGTGGCAAACGCCATCTTAGACCGCCCAGAAGATATGCTTGGGGGGGACGTCACAACATGGACGGCACAATGCCTTATATATCTCCGCTCGAGTGTTGCGGCAAATTTTAGGCATAACATGTACTTAATTAAGGATGGATTATAATTCAATGGAACGATGATGGTAATGATGTGGGCGTGGTAAACCAAACCAACATGGCAACCCATGAAATCGAATTCATGGTTGCATGAGTTGGAAAAAAACACCAACCCACGCTACCGAGAATGCGATAGCATGAGTTACAATGTTGGTTTGGCTGAGGGGGATCGCCCCTCCCCCCCAATTAATAGAAAAACATCTTCCGTTTCGCCATCAAATAATGTATCTGCTATGGGGACCGAACACGTAGTTGATAGATCTATGTTTACAAGACAAACACGATATACCATTACACCACGGAGCTGTCATACAGAATAGAGATTTTTTAATATATATATATCTTCTGATATACTTAACAATAAGAGATTTTTAAAACAGACAATTTTATGCTGCAACATTTTAGTTGTTAAATAAAACAGCGTTTTATATACTCTGTTATAATTCTCTAGATAAAATACATTCATAAAGAGCTGTATACAAGGAATTTTAACCACGCCCACCTACTTCAATGAATAGGAAACACTCGCGTTCCGGCTGAGCGAACATAGGTAATGCGTAGATTATAAAGAACGTCTGTACTGAAAAGAACGAGTTAGCTGTCTGCTTTACTGCTAGTCCACCCACCCCCCACACATGAGATATGTAGATAAATAAAAAATTTTGTACTGAAAAGAACGAGTTAGCTTAAATAAATAATACAGTTTTAGCCCACAAGCGACAATAAAAAGTTTTATTCTCTATCGATCTCCATTACAGTCACGTGGGCACGCCTAGTCAAGTACAGGTAATATAGCAGGCGACAAATTCCTTTGACGTCATAATACAAGGGAACTTAGTAGGTAGAGTGTTTTGAGTGGTTGGATTTGTCCATGGGGATTTATCTCCCTTGAATCGTTTCAGGTGTATACGAATCTTACTTTATGACCATTTTTTTTAGACAGAGATGTTTTAATTAAATTTTGTGCAACAAATCGAATTGAAGGCACGCAAATGTCAAAGTATCTACTGACTTCGTTTATCGAATGAAAGATTCTCTCCTCGCTGGTTTCTAAATCAAACGATTTAACTCCCCTAGGACGTTTTGCATATTTGCCTGTTCCACCTAATTTTGCATTCAGACTTTGTGAGACGGCTTGAAGATTCTCAAGACAATTATCAGTCTTCACGCCATTTATGTGATCAATCACAAATCCGTCTTCGATTAATCCGTTATGACATTCAAAAATAATTCTGTGACAAAGATATGTTTTATTTCTAGCACTAAACAACAAATAACCCATATTATTCAGATATCCAACCGTTTTTTTTAGTCTGCGGTGCCTGACAACACCATCACTGGAGGCTTCGTAATTAACAAGCACTGGATGAGGTCTGAAATCTTGGCTCATTTGTATAATAATACTATTTGTCTAATTTATTATAAACCTCTTGATATAATCTTGCGGGGTTTTGATGATTTTGTCCTTGATTTTATCAAGGACGGAGTCATTGATTCGTTTGTCATAATAGCGTTTTAGTTCCCTGTATCGTTTACCCCCACAAGCAAGACACAACTGCGATTTTCCTCTAACGCCCACCCCACATTGGAGGCATGGGAGAGGGCCAAAACTTCCTCGCCTAACGCTTTGCATATGATACCCACAGAATTCGCTTCTGCATGATTTGTTACACGGGGTTGTTGATCCAATCATAAGCCACTTACAGTGATTCATTATACTATATTTTTCTATTTAAATACTTGTTTTAATTATAACATGGAGGAGTTCCAAAGATTATCGAAAATTAAGCCCTGGAAAAATACTAAATTCAATCTTGCTAGGGAGTTCCAAAGATTATCGAAAATTAAGCCCTGGAAAAATACTAAATTCAATCTTGATAGGGAGTTCCAAAGATTATCGAAAATTAAGCCCTGGAAAAATACTAAATTCAATCTTGATAGAGTCTCTAATACACCAAAACGTCTAATCGGTGATAGAACTATACTCGGTAAAATCAGGGAGTGTTTTAATGAATTCTACCGAGACGGTGCAGCATACTGTTGGTCGACATTTCGAATTATCAATGATGATGTCAATGTACCCATCATCGATGCTACTATGAACGATAAAAGAGCAGCTGAGATAATTTCACACCTTGGCGTAAAATCCAAAGGTGGAAATCCAAAGGTGGAAATCCAAAAGATTTCAAGCAAAGCAATTCCCAAACAAAGCAATTCCCATGAGAAATCCAAAGGTGGAAATCCAAAGGTGGAAATCCAAAAGATTTCAAGCAAAGCAATTCCCAAACAAAGCAATTCCCAACAAAAGTATTTTTTCAGAATAAAATTCATTATCGAAGTCGAAGGAAAATGGATTATCAGGGATAAATTTGAACCAATCCTCAAGGATAAAAAAACTGTCATTGTAAGTAGAGATTCCAAACCAGGAATTCTAACTGGAATTGACAAACCATACTACGAGAGATCTTATCCCGTAACAGCAATCGTTTATGGGATATATCCGTTAAATGATAAACCCGATATTGCAAAACTAGCTCCTATGAAATATTCACCATTGACTTCGTTAAGGCTCAATTGTGTAGCAACACGGGTAATGGAACACTTCACAAATGCATCCCGAGGAAATAAACTAACTGATCTGCGACGTAGGAAAATAACAGAATGGGAACTGACAGTGAAACAGCACGGTGCAAAGATTTCTGATATAGCTAAATTAGAGACATTATTAAAATTCCCAATATCAGTAACGACAATAACCGGGGAAGTATTACACGAACCGAAATATAGATTACAAGGAGCGCCAATACAAATTATTGATCATAACGAACACGCGTGGACACCTGCGGTAACAATATTTCCACGAGAACGAATCGTGAGATATATCCCCCCGGAATTTTCCGGGGATGTTTTCTATGAAGAGAAATTATTTGATGCTATTCATGCGTTGTGTAAAGAGGACCCTGTGTCAGTGTGGTTACTTAGCAGTGCTGGTTCCGAATCAGGATTCGATCAATTTGTAAGACCAAATGGTGAATTATATCGCGTTGAAGAATTAGATAACAGAATGAGAAAAATCGCTAATGATTTTTCACCAGAGAGTTTTCATGAAAAACTACTCACGGATAGTTTTACTATTTCTTCAGTGGTAGCTCACTTCGCAAGAGAAAAAAACTCCTGGCGTCCAACACGAAGTGATTTTCTCGAGGACGTTAAATTGAGTTGCATCGAATTTGGTCATGGAGGACTGTGGAATACAAAATACCATCGTGACGGTATGATTTCAATTGATATATCCGCGTGTTATCCTGGAAGTTTTCTCGGGTATGGAGAATGTAGTAACTATTTTAAACGATTTGGACACCCCACGCATGAAATGACTCGTGTTGCGATTAATGGACCATTACCTGATTTTGATTTAACCGGATTCGCTCGTGTGATATCATTTGAACTCGCTACAGGGTTACATCCGTGTAGTTATGTTTGGCTCGGTAGACACCTATCTGAAAAGGCCTGGATGCCAATAGTGTTACTACGATATATGATTGATTGTGGCATGCTGATATCGTTGATTGTTTCCGAAGCTATTATATGCTATCGAGCTCAGAAAGAAGTTTGGCTACCACAACCCGATCTAGATCGTATAATCAGCGAATTGCGAAAACAATTCCCTGATTTCAATGAAGAACAAATCATGAATTGGTCTAAGAAGTTATTTGAAATTAAAAAAGAACAAGCAAAGGATTTTGGACGAAGAATAATCGGTAAATTTACCCAGGGTGGAAGATACGACAATGCAAAATTTTCCTCGCGGTTGATCATAGACGTCGCTGAATACGATTTTCTTGTAACGGATTTAACGAAACAGGGAAAACTTGTATCCCGTAAGGATGCTTTTCTATCCAATGGTGAGAAATTGGGTACGGTTGTTACCTACTGTGATGGATATAATTCCCAGTACACACATTTGAGAAGTTCTATGCTAGCTTATGCTTCTATCAATTTATTTTCGATGATAAATAGATTTCCTAATACCGCGGTTAGAGTAGCTACTGATTCGATGTATATACACAATAAATACAAATCAGATGTAGCTAAATTCACATCCCAGGAGGAAGCGTGGGGGGGTTGGAGATTTAAAAAGGAGACGCTACATGAGTATTGTGAATCGGCAGATGTTACCATGGATGAAAAGTACTTAAAATGTGTTGAGATTCAATCAGAATTTTCTAATGCACCACCGGTATCTGATCCAATATGTAGATACAAGACAGTTTATTTAAACGGTTGTGGTGGGTCAGGAAAGACAACTCGTGCAATTGAATTATATCGTCGGAAAAATCCTACGGATTTCACAAACATGATTGTGTTAACACCGACTCACAGACTCGCCAGAGAGATGATACAGCGAGGGGTAAATGCCTGTACTTATCATAGTTTCTTTCGATGGAAAGGCGATGAATGGACCCCTGATCGAATGGGTGATAAATTCATTCCTGAAATCATAATTTGGGATGAAATATGCACGGTATCGTTGAGAGTATTACAAACATTTCTCGAGTGGTTGTTAAACAAAAACACAAAAGTCGTCATGTGCGGTGATCACGGCCAACCACCACCATTTGTCGGTGGATCTCCACATGAATGGCTAAAGGGTTCTGTAGACTATTATGAAGAAATTAATACCGACCATAGATCACTTGATGAACAATTACGCGAGTTCAAAGCACTGATTAGATTACAACCGGATAAAATCCAATGCGAAATAGCGCGTGAAATAATTTCAGAAACTCCCATGAATGATTTCTGGGAAACGTGGAGACCAAATGATTTGATAGTAGCAAGTAGAAAAATAGTCAGAGACACACTTCAGATGAAGTTATTTGAAACGCATAAAGAAAAATTTGCAACACTTCCAGTACCGTTGTGTTATAGGCCTTCGGATACACGAAAGCAGAATATTGAAGTTGATATTCCAGGGAAGAGTGAAAAGCAGATTCTCGTGTTAAATGATATTGTGCTGGTTGATATCAGCGTCGTCGAAAATGCATTGCGTGCTAATAAATCCCCATGGACGCTAGGATACGCAGCGACGATACATTCTTCACAGGGATTAACTATATCAGATACAATTGTTTGGATGGTAGATAATCGCATCGAATGGTCGAATTTAGTCTATCTCGCAGTATCCAGAGTACGAAGAATAAATCAGCTTCGAAGAGTTGTCGTTGGCGAAGCCAGTGGCGATGATGAAATCATTTGTGGCGATGATGACACCACAATCAACGCCGACAACGTCAAGGATATAATCAGAAAAAAACTCTCTGGTTATAAACAACAGGATAAAAAAAATAATAGAAAATTTGACATTGATGCTGAATTAATAACTACGCTGAAGCAACAACAGAATAATCACTGCGCGAGTTGCAATTGTATAATGCGTTGGCAGTATTCGGATAAAGATCCTCGCCAATTTACCGTAGACAGAAAGAATAGCAGCATTGGTCATATCAAAGATAACGTTATGCTGACTTGTCTTGAGTGCAACAGACGCAGAGGTGCAAGCACAATGCCTCTGGCATCGGGTGCTAGTTAAGACCACGCGGTGGTAATTGAGTATCCTCGGGGATTACCTGTAGTTGTTGTCGAGTAAATCCTCGCTGAGGAGCAGTTGAATCCAGTTTATAGATTGCTGGTCTACCCGTAGATCGTGTTATAGTAGATATCTTGTGTGCAGTAACACTCCAAATAGGATCGGTAGCTCTTTTTTACCACCCTCAAGCTCTCCTGGTTCGTATAAGTACCTTACAGTGACATTACTACCAAGAATTGGTTCTTTGAAATCTTTTTGTGAAATTCCTTGGATTTCCATTTTTGGTATAGACGCTTTCTTAATCGCGTTGACAGGTTTCATGTTAATTGTTCGAGTAATCTCGTTATTGAGCGCGGTAATCACAGCTGGTAATCTCTTAACCCATTCACGGGATCTTTTATCCTGAATAAACTCCTTCGCGTATTGATATCCAAATAACCGTTCAGCAAGAGTCCGATTAAATCGTTCAACAATTGCCTGATCGCGATGTAGTGCAGTATGTCCTTGTCTGATGGTGACATTGTGATGTTTCATCGCTGATAAAACAGCGCCTTGAAATTCCTTGCCAGGATCAACTTGTAACAGATTTGGCCAGCGTAGAGGGCCTCGTCGATAAATCTTTTCAAATGCAGAAGCAACTTCAGGTGATGATTTTGTTTTTAGCGGTTCTGCTTGTTTGTATCGACTAGCAACGTCAACTACGGTTAGCGCGTATTTGTAACCGTTGTCATGTGGTAAAAACAATAAATCAGCCTGATGAACTTCATTAGGGACAGTCACATCAAAATGCGAGAAACTGATTTGTTTAGGAAGCGGTAGATAAATTTGCCATATAGCCTGTTTCGATAACCAATTAGCCGCAGTAGCCTTTTTCACTTTTGCGGCGTTGGCGAGTTTATTGATTGCAGCGTTACCCCTCCAGTATCCCCTCGGAGAATAATAAATAGATTCCATATTATTAATTACCAGCGCCCATCATCAATTTGCCTTTCATATCTGATTTTACCAACCACGAAGCCAATTTTTCTTTCAAAGATTTATCAGGAACAGCATTTAACGCATGACTTAATTTCACATCCGCGAGATGCCTGTTTTGCAGATTACTGCTTTTATATGCAACATCATGAGCATGACACGCCTTATCAATAGCGTTTATCGGATACTCGCCGGGTCGGGGTTGATTTTGATCATCAAGTCTGATATCTAATCGTGTTCCGGGGCCACAGTAGCTATATCCTGGAAGGTGCTTTTCTCCGGGGTACTTTGCCCATGGGGTTCCAGGGAGCTTTGCCAATTTGGCTGCGATATCACCTCCTCGTTTTTTTTAAAAACATCTCCGGATTGTAAAATCTTTGATTTTGTAGAAACAAATCTGAACTTTTTAATACCACATGTTGCACATCTACCAGTTAGTGCTGATCTGTTATTTTTAGTTGTAACCGTCGTCACATCATTTGTGCTAGTACGCGTTTTACACTTCACACAATATAGATCCATAATTTATGTATAGAGATATGAATATAATTGATTTTTCAGCGACTAAAATAAGAGAACCAGTTAAGCATCATGCAGCGCTACCAAACTCTATCCGTGCAATTATAATCGGGCCATCTGGATCCGGCAAGACTCAATTGTTGCTCAATTTAATAATGAGATGGATGAAGTGGGATAAGTTGTATTTAATTGCTCCTAGCGTAGATGATCAACGATGCTATGAAGTGTTAAAGGATTTTAACGAGAATGCATCAGAAATTAAAGGTGAGAATACCATTGATTTTATAACTGATATTGACGAGGCGCCATCCGTGGATGACCTTGATGGGAGCATTAACAATTTAGTCGTATACGACGATGTGATGTTAGACAATCAAAAAAACCCAGCTAGAATATTTTCCAGAGGCAGGCACAAAAACACTGACGTGATATATGTCACTCAACGATACACTCAGATTCCAAAAGTGATTAGAGACAACTGTAACTTACTGTGTGTATTTAACGGCGTTGATACTCATACGCTTCGAAATATTTGGCAGACATGGTGCTCTGATATGGACTTCAATCAATTTAAAAATTTCTTTAGTAACGCTCAGTCGACTCCGCACGGATTTATAACAATAAATTTACATGATCCTCGGACACGATATCGTATCGGACTCGATCAAATATTGGGTTGAACTCGTAAAAGAATTATTAACCACAAATGAAACATTTGCAGCAGCAGAGAGGGTGGATGACAACGACATTGGCGTATATAAGGAAATCTTATTTTATCGAATAGACGCTATTTTTTTTTACTATTTGGTGGAAGCCTCAGATTTCCAAATCGACGCTCGAAAAGTTGTGAGGTTCACCCTCTCTGCTGCTTTTCATGTTAAGGATCAGTTGGGCTTAGATAAAAGCTGTTGAAGCCCTTTACCCCGCTTGGATTTGGTTAATACTTGGTTTATTGGCTGCGCACCATTGGATAGTACGTCACCATACTTTAAAACCGGTTCCCACCATTTTTTTCAGCATGACTTTTGATGAAAAACGGACTTTTTTGTTTTTCATGTTATGGATCAGTTGGGCTTAGATAAAAGCTGTTGAAACCCTTTACCCCGCTTGGATTTGGTTAATACTTGGTTTATTGGCTGCGCACCATTGGATAGTACGTCACCATACTTTAAAACCGGTTCCCACCATTTTTTTCAGCATGACTTTTGATGAAAAACGGACTTTTTTGTTTTTCATGTTATGGATCAGTTGGGCTTAGATAAAAGCTGTTGAAACCCTTTACCCCGCTTGGATTTGGTTAATACTTGGTTTATTGGCTGCGCACCATTGGATAGTACGTCACCATACTTTAAAACCGGTTCCCACCATTTTTTTCAGCATGACTTTTGATGAAAAACGGACTTTTTTGTTTTTCATGTTATGGATCAGTTGGGCTTAGATAAAAGCTGTTGAAACCCTTTACCCCGCTTGGATTTGGTTAATACTTGGTTTATTGGCTGCGCACCATTGGATAGTACGTCACCATACTTTAAAACCGGTTCCCACCATTTTTTTCAGCATGACTTTTGATGAAAAACGGACTTTTTTGTTTTTCATGTTATGGATCAGTTGGGCTTAGATAAAAGCTGTTGAAACCCTTTACCCCGCTTGGATTTGGTTAATACTTGGTTTATTGGCTGCGCACCATTGGATAGTACGTCACCATACTTTAAAACCGGTTCCCACCATTTTTTTCAGCATGACTTTTGATGAAAAACGGACTTTTTTGTTTTTCATGTTATGGATCAGTTGGGATTAGATAAAAGCTGTTGAAACCCTTTACCCCGCTTGGATTTGGTTAATACTTGGTTTATTGGCTGCGCACCATTGGATAGTACGTCACCATACTTTAAAACCGGTTCCCACCATTTTTTTCAGCATGACTTTTGATGAAAAACGGACTTTTTTGTTTTTCATGTTATGGATCAGTTGGGCTTAGATAAAAGCTGTTGAAACCCTTTACCCCGCTTGGATTTGGTTAATACTTGGTTTATTGGCTGCGCACCATTGGATAGTACGTCACCATACTTTAAAACCGGTTCCCACCATTTTTTTCAGCATGACTTTTGATGAAAAACGGACTTTTTTGTTTTTCATGTTATGGATCAGTTGGGCTTAGATAAAAGCTGTTGAAACCCTTTACCCCGCTTGGATTTGGTTAATACTTGGTTTATTGGCTGCGCACCATTGGATAGTACGTCACCATACTTTAAAACCGGTTCCCACCATTTTTTTCAGCATGACTTTTGATGAAAAACGGACTTTTTTGTTTTTCATGTTATGGATCAGTTGGGCTTAGATAAAAGCTGTTGAAACCCTTTACCCCGCTTGGATTTGGTTAATACTTGGTTTATTGGCTGCGCACCATTGGATAGTACGTCACCATACTTTAAAACCGGTTCCCACCATTTTTTTCAGCATGACTTTTGATGAAAAACGGACTTTTTTGTTTTTCATGTTATGGATCAGTTGGGCTTAGATAAAAGCTGTTGAAACCCTTTACCCCGCTTGGATTTGGTTAATACTTGGTTTATTGGCTGCGCACCATTGGATAGTACGTCACCATACTTTAAAACCGGTTCCCACCATTTTTTTCAGCATGACTTTTGATGAAAAACGGACTTTTTTGTTTTTCATGTTATGGATCAGTTGGGCTTAGATAAAAGCTGTTGAAACCCTTTACCCCGCTTGGATTTGGTTAATACTTGGTTTATTGGCTGCGCACCATTGGATAGTACGTCACCATACTTTAAAACCGGTTCCCACCATTTTTTTCAGCATGACTTTTGATGAAAAACGGACTTTTTTGTTTTTTATGTTATGGATCAGTTGGGCTTAGATAAAAGCTGTTGAAACCCTTTACCCCGCTTGGATTTGGTTAATACTTGGTTTATTGGCTGCGCACCATTGGATAGTACGTCACCATACTTTAAAACCGGTTCCCACCATTTTTTTCAGCATGACTTTTGATGAAAAACGGACTTTATTGTTTTTCATGTTATGGATCAGTTGGGCTTAGATAAAAGCTGTTGAAACCCTTTACCCCGCTTGGATTTGGTTAATACTTGGTTTATTGGCTGCGCACCATTGGATAGTACGTCACCATACTTTAAAACCGGTTCCCACCATTTTAATCAGCATGACTTTTGATGAAAAACGGACTTTTTTGTTTTTCATGTTATGGATCAGTTGGGCTTAGATAAAAGCTGTTGAAACCCTTTACCCCGCTTGGATTTGGTTAATACTTGGTTTATTGGCTGCGCACCATTGGATAGTACGTCACCATACTTTAAAACCGGTTCCCACCATTTTTTTCAGCATGACTTTTGATGAAAAACGGACTTTTTTGTTTTTCATGTTATGGATCAGTTGGGCTTAGATAAAAGCTGTTGAAACCCTTTACCCCGCTTGGATTTGGTTAATACTTGGTTTATTGGCTGCGCACCATTGGATAGTACGTCACCATACTTTAAAACCGGTTCCCACCATTTTTTTCAGCATGACTTTTGATGAAAAACGGACTTTTTTGTTTTTCATGTTATGGATCAGTTGGGCTTAGATAAAAGCTGTTGAAACCCTTTACCCCGCTTGGATTTGGTTAATACTTGGTTTATTGGCTGCGCACCATTGGATAGTACGTCACCATACTTTAAAACCGGTTCCCACCATTTTTTTCAGCATGACTTTTGATGAAAAACGGACTTTTTTGTTTTTCATGTTATGGATCAGTTGGGCTTAGATAAAAGCTGTTGAAACCCTTTACCCCGCTTGGATTTGGTTAATACTTGGTTTATTGGCTGCGCACCATTGGATAGTACGTCACCATACTTTAAAACCGGTTCCCACCATTTTTTTCAGCATGACTTTTGATGAAAAACGGACTTTTTTGTTTTTCATGTTATGGATCAGTTGGGCTTAGATAAAAGCTGTTGAAACCCTTTACCCCGCTTGGATTTGGTTAATACTTGGTTTATTGGCTGCGCACCATTGGATAGTACGTCACCATACTTTAAAACCGGTTCCCACCATTTTTTTCAGCATGACTTTTGATGAAAAACGGACTTTTTTGTTTTTCATGTTATGGATCAGTTGGGCTTAGATAAAAGCTGTTGAAACCCTTTACCCCGCTTGGATTTGGTTAATACTTGGTTTATTGGCTGCGCACCATTGGATAGTACGTCACCATACTTTAAAACCGGTTCCCACCATTTTTTTCAGCATGACTTTTGATGAAAAACGGACTTTTTTGTTTTTCATGTTATGGATCAGTTGGGCTTAGATAAAAGCTGTTGAAACCCTTTACCCCGCTTGGATTTGGTTAATACTTGGTTTATTGGCTGCGCACCATTGGATAGTACGTCACCATACTTTAAAACCGGTTCCCACCATTTTTTTCAGCATGACTTTTGATGAAAAACGGACTTTTTTGTTTTTCATGTTATGGATCAGTTGGGCTTAGATAAAAGCTGTTGAAACCCTTTACCCCGCTTGGATTTGGTTAATACTTGGTTTATTGGCTGCGCACCATTGGATAGTACGTCACCATACTTTAAAACCGGTTCCCACCATTTTTTTCAGCATGACTTTTGATGAAAAACGGACTTTTTTGTTTTTCATGTTATGGATCAGTTGGGCTTAGATAAAAGCTGTTGAAACCCTTTACCCCGCTTGGATTTGGTTAATACTTGGTTTATTGGCTGCGCACCATTGGATAGTACGTCACCATACTTTAAAACCGGTTCCCACCATTTTTTTCAGCATGACTTTTGATGAAAAACGGACTTTTTTGTTTTTCATGTTATGGATCAGTTGGGCTTAGATAAAAGCTGTTGAAACCCTTTACCCCGCTTGGATTTGGTTAATACTTGGTTTATTGGCTGCGCACCATTGGATAGTACGTCACCATACTTTAAAACCGGTTCCCACCATTTTTTTCAGCATGACTTTTGATGAAAAACGGACTTTTTTGTTTTTCATGTTATGGATCAGTTGGGCTTAGATAAAAGCTGTTGAAACCCTTTACCCCGCTTGGATTTGGTTAATACTTGGTTTATTGGCTGCGCACCATTGGATAGTACGTCACCATACTTTAAAACCGGTTCCCACCATTTTTTTCAGCATGACTTTTGATGAAAAACGGACTTTTTTGTTTTTCATGTTATGGATCAGTTGGGCTTAGATAAAAGCTGTTGAAACCCTTTACCCCGCTTGGATTTGGTTAATACTTGGTTTATTGGCTGCGCACCATTGGATAGTACGTCACCATACTTTAAAACCGGTTCCCACCATTTTTTTCAGCATGACTTTTGATGAAAAACGGACTTTTTTGTTTTTCATGTTATGGATCAGTTGGGCTTAGATAAAAGCTGTTGAAACCCTTTACCCCGCTTGGATTTGGTTAATACTTGGTTTATTGGCTGCGCACCATTGGATAGTACGTCACCATACTTTAAAACCGGTTCCCACCATTTTTTTCAGCATGACTTTTGATGAAAAACGGACTTTTTTGTTTTTCATGTTATGGATCAGTTGGGCTTAGATAAAAGCTGTTGAAACCCTTTACCCCGCTTGGATTTGGTTAATACTTGGTTTATTGGCTGCGCACCATTGGATAGTACGTCACCATACTTTAAAACCGGTTCCCACCATTTTTTTCAGCATGACTTTTGATGAAAAACGGACTTTTTTGTTTTTCATGTTATGGATCAGTTGGGCTTAGATAAAAGCTGTTGAAACCCTTTACCCCGCTTGGATTTGGTTAATACTTGGTTTATTGGCTGCGCACCATTGGATAGTACGTCACCATACTTTAAAACCGGTTCCCACCATTTTTTTCAGCATGACTTTTGATGAAAAACGGACTTTTTTGTTTTTCATGTTATGGATCAGTTGGGCTTAGATAAAAGCTGTTGAAACCCTTTACCCCGCTTGGATTTGGTTAATACTTGGTTTATTGGCTGCGCACCATTGGATAGTACGTCACCATACTTTAAAACCGGTTCCCACCATTTTTTTCAGCATGACTTTTGATGAAAAACGGACTTTTTTGTTTTTCATGTTATGGATCAGTTGGGCTTAGATAAAAGCTGTTGAAACCCTTTACCCCGCTTGGATTTGGTTAATACTTGGTTTATTGGCTGCGCACCATTGGATAGTACGTCACCATACTTTAAAACCGGTTCCCACCATTTTTTTCAGCATGACTTTTGATGAAAAACGGACTTTTTTGTTTTTCATGTTATGGATCAGTTGGGCTTAGATAAAAGCTGTTGAAACCCTTTACCCCGCTTGGATTTGGTTAATACTTGGTTTATTGGCTGCGCACCATTGGATAGTACGTCACCATACTTTAAAACCGGTTCCCACCATTTTTTTCAGCATGACTTTTGATGAAAAACGGACTTTTTTGTTTTTCATGTTATGGATCAGTTGGGCTTAGATAAAAGCTGTTGAAACCCTTTACCCCGCTTGGATTTGGTTAATACTTGGTTTATTGGCTGCGCACCATTGGATAGTACGTCACCATACTTTAAAACCGGTTCCCACCATTTTTTTCAGCATGACTTTTGATGAAAAACGGACTTTTTTGTTTTTCATGTTATGGATCAGTTGGGCTTAGAGAAAAGCTGTTGAAACCCTTTACCCCGCTTGGATTTGGTTAATACTTGGTTTATTGGCTGCGCACCATTGGATAGTACGTCACCATACTTTAAAACCGGTTCCCACCATTTTTTTCAGCATGACTTTTGATGAAAAACGGACTTTTTTGTTTTTCATGTTATGGATCAGTTGGGCTTAGATAAAAGCTGTTGAAACCCTTTACCCCGCTTGGATTTGGTTAATACTTGGTTTATTGGCTGCGCACCATTGGATAGTACGTCACCATACTTTAAAACCGGTTCCCACCATTTTTTTCAGCATGACTTTTGATGAAAAACGGACTTTTTTGTTTTTCATGTTATGGATCAGTTGGGCTTAGATAAAAGCTGTTGAAACCCTTTACCCCGCTTGGATTTGGTTAATACTTGGTTTATTGGCTGCGCACCATTGGATAGTACGTCACCATACTTTAAAACCGGTTCCCACCATTTTTTTCAGCATGACTTTTGATGAAAAACGGACTTTTTTGTTTTTCATGTTATGGATCAGTTGGGCTTAGATAAAAGCTGTTGAAACCCTTTACCCCGCTTGGATTTGGTTAATACTTGGTTTATTGGCTGCGCACCATTGGATAGTACGTCACCATACTTTAAAACCGGTTCCCACCATTTTTTTCAGCATGACTTTTGATGAAAAACGGACTTTTTTGTTTTTCATGTTATGGATCAGTTGGGCTTAGATAAAAGCTGTTGAAACCCTTTACCCCGCTTGGATTTGGTTAATACTTGGTTTATTGGCTGCGCACCATTGGATAGTACGTCACCATACTTTAAAACCGGTTCCCACCATTTTTTTCAGCATGACTTTTGATGAAAAACGGACTTTTTTGTTTTTCATGTTATGGATCAGTTGGGCTTAGATAAAAGCTGTTGAAACCCTTTACCCCGCTTGGATTTGGTTAATACTTGGTTTATTGGCTGCGCACCATTGGATAGTACGTCACCATACTTTAAAACCGGTTCCCACCATTTTTTTCAGCATGACTTTTGATGAAAAACGGACTTTTTTGTTTTTCATGTTATGGATCAGTTGGGCTTAGATAAAAGCTGTTGAAACCCTTTACCCCGCTTGGATTTGGTTAATACTTGGTTTATTGGCTGCGCACCATTGGATAGTACGTCACCATACTTTAAAACCGGTTCCCACCATTTTTTTCAGCATGACTTTTGATGAAAAACGGACTTTTTTGTTTTTCATGTTATGGATCAGTTGGGCTTAGATAAAAGCTGTTGAAACCCTTTACCCCGCTTGGATTTGGTTAATACTTGGTTTATTGGCTGCGCACCATTGGATAGTACGTCACCATACTTTAAAACCGGTTCCCACCATTTTTTTCAGCATGACTTTTGATGAAAAACGGACTTTTTTGTTTTTCATGTTATGGATCAGTTGGGCTTAGATAAAAGCTGTTGAAACCCTTTACCCCGCTTGGATTTGGTTAATACTTGGTTTATTGGCTGCGCACCATTGGATAGTACGTCACCATACTTTAAAACCGGTTCCCACCATTTTTTTCAGCATGACTTTTGATGAAAAACGGACTTTTTTGTTTTTCATGTTATGGATCAGTTGGGCTTAGATAAAAGCTGTTGAAACCCTTTACCCCGCTTGGATTTGGTTAATACTTGGTTTATTGGCTGCGCACCATTGGATAGTACGTCACCATACTTTAAAACCGGTTCCCACCATTTTTTTCAGCATGACTTTTGATGAAAAACGGACTTTTTTGTTTTTCATGTTATGGATCAGTTGGGCTTAGATAAAAGCTGTTGAAACCCTTTACCCCGCTTGGATTTGGTTAATACTTGGTTTATTGGCTGCGCACCATTGGATAGTACGTCACCATACTTTAAAACCGGTTCCCACCATTTTTTTCAGCATGACTTTTGATGAAAAACGGACTTTTTTGTTTTTCATGTTATGGATCAGTTGGGCTTAGATAAAAGCTGTTGAAACCCTTTACCCCGCTTGGATTTGGTTAATACTTGGTTTATTGGCTGCGCACCATTGGATAGTACGTCACCATACTTTAAAACCGGTTCCCACCATTTTTTTCAGCATGACTTTTGATGAAAAACGGACTTTTTTGTATTTAATGTTATGGATCAGTTGGGCTTAGATAAAAGCTGTTGAAACCCTTTATCCCGCTTGGATTTGGTTAATACTTGATTTATTGGCTGCGCACCATCGGATAGTACGTCACCATACTTTAAAACCGGTTCCCACCATTTTTTTCAGCATGACTTTTGATGAAAAACGGACTTTTTTGTTTTTCATGTTATGGATCAGTTGGGCTTAGATAAAAGCAGTTGAAACCCTTTACCCCGCTTGGATTTGGTTAATACTTGGTTTATTGGCTGCGCACCATTGGATAGTACGTCACCATACTTTAAAACCGTTTCCCACCATTTTTTTCAGCATGACTTTTGATGAAAAACGGACTTTTTTGTTTTTCATGTTATGGATCAGTTGGGCTTAGATAAAAGCTGTTGAAACCCTTTACCCCGCTTGGATTTGGTTAATACTTGGTTTTTTGGCTGCGCACCATTGGATAGTACGTCACCATACTTTAAAACCGGTTCCCACCATTTTTTTCAGCATGACTTTTGATGAAAAACGGACTTTTTTGTTTTTCATGTTATGGATCAGTTGGGCTTAGATAAAAGCTGTTGAAACCCTTTACCCCGCTTGGATTTGGTTAATACTTGGTTTATTGGCTGCGCACCATTGGATAGTACGTCACCATACTTTAAAACCGGTTCCCACCATTTTTTTCAGCATGACTTTTGATGAAAAACGGACTTTTTTGTTTTTCATGTTATGGATCAGTTGGGCTTAGATAAAAGCTTTTGAAACCCTTTACCCCGCTTGGATTTGGTTAATACTTGGTTTATTGGCTGCGCACCATTGGATAGTACGTCACCATACTTTAAAACCGGTTCCCACCATTTTTTTCAGCATGACTTTTGATGAAAAACGGACTTTTTTGTTTTTCATGTTATGGATCAGTTGGGCTTAGATAAAAGCTGTTGAAACCCTTTACCCCGCTTGGATTCGGTTAATACTTGGTTTATTGGCTGCGCACCATTGGATAGTACGTCACCATACTTTAAAACCGGTTCCCACCATTTTTTTCAGCATGACTTTTGATGAAAAACGGACTTTTTTGTTTTTCATGTTATGGATCAGTTGGGCTTAGATAAAAGCTGTTGAAACCCTTTACCCCGCTTGGATTTGGTTAATACTTGGTTTATTGGCTGCGCACCATTGGATAGTACGTCACCATACTTTAAAACCGGTTCCCACCATTTTTTTTCAGCATGACTTTTGATGAAAAACGGACTTTTTTGTTTTTCATGTTATGGATCAGTTGGGCTTAGATAAAAGCTGTTGAAACCCTTTACCCCGCTTGGATTTGGTTAATACTTGGTTTATTGGCTGCGCACCATTGGATAGTACGTCACCATACTTTAAAACCGGTTCCCACCATTTTTTTCAGCATGACTTTTGATGAAAAACGGACTCTTTTGTTTTTCATGTTATGGATCAGTTGGGCTTAGATAAAAGCTGTTGAAACCCTTTACCCCGCTTGGATTTGGTTAATACTTGGTTTATTGGCTGCGCACCATTGGATAGTACGTCACCATACTTTAAAACCGGTTCCCACCATTTTTTCAGCATGACTTTTGATGAAAAACGGACTTTTTTGTTTTTCATGTTATGGATCAGTTGGGCTTAGATAAAAGCTGTTGAAACCCTTTACCCCGCTTGGATTCGGTTAATACTTGGTTTATTGGCTGCGCACCATTGGATAGTACGTCACCATACTTTAAAACCGGTTCCCACCATTTTTTTCAGCATGACTTTTGATGAAAAACGGACTTTTTTTGTTTTTCATGTTATGGATCAGTTGGTCTTAGATAAAAGCTTTTGAAACCCTTTACCCCGCTTGGATTTGGTTAATACTTGGTTTATTGGCTGCGCACCATTGGATAGTACGTCACCATACTTTAAAACCGGTTCCCACCATTTTTTTCAGCATGACGTTTGATGAAAAACGGACTTTTTTGTTTTTCATGTTATGGATCAGTTGGGCTTAGATAAAAGCTGTTGAAACCCTTTACCCCGCTTGGATTTGGTTAATACTTGGTTTATTGGCTGCGCACCATTGGATAGTACGTCACCATACTTTAAAACCGGTTCCCACCATTTTTTTCAGCATGACTTTTGATGAAAAACGGACTTTTTTGTTTTTCATGTTATGGATCAGTTGGGCTTAGATAAAAACTGTTGAAACCCTTTACCCCGCTTGGATTTGGTTAATACTTGGTTTATTGGCTGCGCACCATTGGATAGTACGTCACCATACTTTAAAACCGGTTCCCACCATTTTTTTCAGCATGACTTTTGATGAAAAACGGACTTTTTTGTTTTTCATGTTATGGATCAGTTGGGCATAGATAAAAGCTGTTGAAACCCTTTACCCCGCTTGGATTTGGTTAATACTTGGTTTATTGGCTGCGCACCATTGGATAGTACGTCACCATACTTTAAAACCGGTTCCCACTATTTTTTTCAGCATGACTTTTGATGAAAAACGGACTTTTTTGTTTTTCATGTTATGGATCAGTTGGGCTTAGATAAAAGCTGTTGAAACCCTTTACCCCGCTTGGATTTGGTTAATACTTGGTTTATTGGCTGCGCACCATTGGATAGTACGTCACCATACTTTAAAACCGGTTCCCACCATTTTTTTCAGCATGACTTTTGATGAAAAACGGACTTTTTTGTTTTTCATGTTATAGATCAGTTGGGCTTAGATAAAAGCTGTTGAAACCCTTTACCCCGCTTGGATTTGGTTAATACTTGGTTTATTGGCTGCGCACCATTGGATAGTACGTCACCATACTTTAAAACCGGTTCCCACCATTTTTTTCAGCATGACTTTTGATGAAAAACGGACTTTTTTGTTTTTCATGTTATGGATCAGTTGGGCTTAGATAAAAGCTGTTGAAACCCTTTACCCCGCTTGGATTTGGTTAATACTTGGTTTATTGGCTGCGCACCATTGGATAGTACGTCACCATACTTTAAAACCGGTTCCCACCATTTTTTTCAGCATGACTTTTGATGAAAAACGGACTTTTTTGTTTTTCATGTTATGGATCAGTTGGGCTTAGATAAAAGCTGTTGAAACCCTTTACCCCGCTTGGATTTGGTTAATACTTGGTTCATTGGCTGCGCACCATTGGATAGTACGTCACCATACTTTAAAACCGGTTCCCACCATTTTTTTCAGCATGACTTTTGATGAAAAACGGACTTTTTTGTTTTTCATGTTATGGATCAGTTGGGCTTAGATAAAAGCTGTTGAAACCCTTTACCCCGCTTGGATTTGGTTAATACTTGGTTTATTGGCTGCGCACCATTGGATAGTACGTCACCATACTTTAAAACCGGTTCCCACCATTTTTTTCAGCATGACTTTTGATGAAAAACGGACTTTTTTGTTTTTCATGTTATGGATCAGTTGGGCTTAGATAAAAGCTGTTGAAACCCTTTACCCCGCTTGGATTTGGTTAATACTTGGTTTATTGGCTGCGCACCATTGGATAGTACGTCACCATACTTTAAAACCGGTTCCCACCATTTTTTTCAGCATGACTTTTGATGAAAAACGGACTTTTTTGTTTTTCATGTTATGGATCAGTTGGGCTTAGATAAAAGCTGTTGAAACCCTTTACCCCGCTTGGATTTGGTTAATACTTGGTTTAATGGCTGCGCACCATTGGATAGTACGTCACCATACTTTAAAACCGGTTCCCGCCATTTTTTTCAGCATGACTTTTGATGAAAAACGGACTTTTTTGTTTTTCATGTTATGGATCAGTTGGGCTTAGATAAAAGCTGTTGAAACCCTTTACCCCGCTTGGATTTGGTTAATACTTGGTTTATTGGCTGCGCACCATTGGATAGTACGTCACCATACTTTAAAACCGATTCCCACCATTTTTTTCAGCATGACTTTTGATGAAAAACGGACTTTTTTGTTTTTCATGTTATGGATCAGTTGGGCTTAGATAAAAGCTGTTGAAACCCTTTACCCCGCTTGGATTTGGTTAATACTTGGTTTATTGGCTGCGCACCATTGGATAGTACGTCACCATACTTTAAAACCGGTTCCCACCATTTTTTTCAGCATGACTTTTAATGAAAAACGGACTTTTTTGTTTTTCATGTTATGGATCAGTTGGGCTTAGATAAAAGCTGTTGAAACCCTTTACCCCGCTTGGATTTGGTTAATACTTGGTTTATTGGCTGCGCACCATTGGATAGTACGTCACCATACTTTAAAACCGGTTCCCACCATTTTTTTCAGCATGACTTTTGATGAAAAACGGACTTTTTTGTTTTTCATGTTATGGATCAGTTGGGCTTAGATAAAAGCTGTTGAAACCCTTTACCCCGCTTGGATTTGGTTAATACTTGGTTTATTGGCTGCGCACCATTGGATAGTACGTCACCATACTTTAAAACCGGTTCCCACCATTTTTTTCAGCATGACTTTTGATGAAAAACGGACTTTTTTGTTTTTCATGTTATGGATCAGTTGGGCTTAGATAAAAGCCTGTTGAAACCCTTTACCCCGCTTGGATTTGGTTAATACTTGGTTTATTGGCTGCGCACCATTGGATAGTACGTCACCATACTTTAAAACCGGTTCCCACCATTTTTTTCAGCATGACTTTTGATGAAAAACGGACTTTTTTGTTTTTCATGTTATGGATCAGTTGGTCTTAGATAAAAGCTTTTGAAACCCTTTACCCCGCTTGGATTTGGTTAATACTTGGTTTATTGGCTGCGCACCATTGGATAGTACGTCACCATACTTTAAAACCGGTTCCCACCATTTTTTTCAGCATGACTTTTGATGAAAAACGGACTTTTTTGTTTTTCATGTTATGGATCAGTTGGGCTTAGATAAAAGCTGTTGAAACCCTTTACCCCGCTTGGATTTGGTTAATACTTGGTTTATTGGCTGCGCACCATTGGATAGTACGTCACCATACTTTAAAACCGGTTCCCACCATTTTTTTCAGCATGACTTTTGATGAAAAACGGACTTTTTTGTTTTTCATGTTATGGATCAGTTGGGCTTAGATAAAAGCTGTTGAAACCCTTTACCCCGCTTGGATTTGGTTAATACTTGGTTTATTGGCTGCGCACCATTGGATAGTACGTCACCATACTTTAAAACCGGTTCCCACCATTTTTTTCAGCATGACTTTTGATGAAAAACGGACTTTTTTGTTTTTCATGTTATGGATCAGTTGGGCTTAGATAAAAGCTGTTGAAACCCTTTACCCCGCTTGGATTTGGTTAATACTTGGTTTATTGGCTGCGCACCATTGGATAGTACGTCACCATACTTTAAAACCGGTTCCCACCATTTTTTTCAGCATGACTTTTGATGAAAAACGGACTTTTTTGTTTTTCATGTTATGGATCAGTTGGGCTTAGATAAAAGCTGTTGAAACCCTTTACCCCGCTTGGATTTGGTTAATACTTGGTTTATTGGCTGCGCACCATTGGATAGTACGTCACCATACTTTAAAACCGGTTCCCACCATTTTTTTCAGCATGACTTTTGATGAAAAACGGACTTTTTTGTTTTTCATGTTATGGATCAGTTGGGCTTAGATAAAAGCTGTTGAAACCCTTTACCCCGCTTGGATTTGGTTAATACTTGGTTTATTGGCTGCGCACCATTGGATAGTACGTCACCATACTTTAAAACCGGTTCCCACCATTTTTTTCAGCATGACTTTTGATGAAAAACGGACTTTTTTGTTTTTCATGTTATGGATCAGTTGGGCTTAGATAAAAGCTGTTGAAACCCTTTACCCCGCTTGGATTTGGTTAATACTTGGTTTATTGGCTGCGCACCATTGGATAGTACGTCACCATACTTTAAAACCGGTTCCCACCATTTTTTTCAGCATGACTTTTGATGAAAAACGGACTTTTTTGTTTTTCATGTTATGGATCAGTTGGGCTTAGATAAAAGCTGTTGAAACCCTTTACCCCGCTTGGATTTGGTTAATACTTGGTTTATTGGCTGCGCACCATTGGATAGTACGTCACCATACTTTAAAACCGGTTCCCACCATTTTTTTCAGCATGACTTTTGATGAAAAACGGACTTTTTTGTTTTTCATGTTATGGATCAGTTGGGCTTAGATAAAAGCTGTTGAAACCCTTTACCCCGCTTGGATTTGGTTAATACTTGGTTTATTGGCTGCGCACCATTGGATAGTACGTCACCATACTTTAAAACCGGTTCCCACCATTTTTTTCAGCATGACTTTTGATGAAAAACGGACTTTTTTGTTTTTCATGTTATGGATCAGTTGGGCTTAGATAAAAGCTGTTGAAACCCTTTACCCCGCTTGGATTTGGTTAATACTTGGTTTATTGGCTGCGCACCATTGGATAGTACGTCACCATACTTTAAAACCGGTTCCCACCATTTTTTTCAGCATGACTTTTGATGAAAAACGGACTTTTTTGTTTTTCATGTTATGGATCAGTTGGGCTTAGATAAAAGCTGTTGAAACCCTTTACCCCGCTTGGATTTGGTTAATACTTGGTTTATTGGCTGCGCACCATTGGATAGTACGTCACCATACTTTAAAACCGGTTCCCACCATTTTTTTCAGCATGACTTTTGATGAAAAACGGACTTTTTTGTTTTTCATGTTATGGATCAGTTGGGCTTAGATAAAAGCTGTTGAAACCCTTTACCCCGCTTGGATTTGGTTAATACTTGGTTTATTGGCTGCGCACCATTGGATAGTACGTCACCATACTTTAAAACCGGTTCCCACCATTTTTTTCAGCATGACTTTTGATGAAAAACGGACTTTTTTGTTTTTCATGTTATGGATCAGTTGGGCTTAGATAAAAGCTGTTGAAACCCTTTACCCCGCTTGGATTTGGTTAATACTTGGTTTATTGGCTGCGCACCATTGGATAGTACGTCACCATACTTTAAAACCGGTTCCCACCATTTTTTTCAGCATGACTTTTGATGAAAAACGGACTTTTTTGTTTTTCATGTTATGGATCAGTTGGGCTTAGATAAAAGCTGTTGAAACCCTTTACCCCGCTTGGATTTGGTTAATACTTGGTTTATTGGCTGCGCACCATTGGATAGTACGTCACCATACTTTAAAACCGGTTCCCACCATTTTTTTCAGCATGACTTTTGATGAAAAACGGACTTTTTTGTTTTTCATGTTATGGATCAGTTGGGCTTAGATAAAAGCTGTTGAAACCCTTTACCCCGCTTGGATTTGGTTAATACTTGGTTTATTGGCTGCGCACCATTGGATAGTACGTCACCATACTTTAAAACCGGTTCCCACCATTTTTTTCAGCATGACTTTTGATGAAAAACGGACTTTTTTGTTTTTCATGTTATGGATTCAGTTGGGCTTAGATAAAAGCTGTTGAAACCCTTTACCCCGCTTGGATTTGGTTAATACTTGGTTTATTGGCTGCGCACCATTGGATAGTACGTCACCATACTTTAAAACCGGTTCCCACCATTTTTTTCAGCATGACTTTTGATGAAAAACGGACTTTTTTGTTTTTCATGTTATGGATCAGTTGGGCTTAGATAAAAGCTGTTGAAACCCTTTACCCCGCTTGGATTTGGTTAATACTTGGTTTATTGGCTGCGCACCATTGGATAGTACGTCACCATACTTTAAAACCGGTTCCCACCATTTTTTTCAGCATGACTTTTGATGAAAAACGGACTTTTTTGTTTTTCATGTTATGGATCAGTTGGGCTTAGATAAAAGCTGTTGAAACCCTTTACCCCGCTTGGATTTGGTTAATACTTGGTTTATTGGCTGCGCACCATTGGATAGTACGTCACCATACTTTAAAACCGGTTCCCACCATTTTTTTCAGCATGACTTTTGATGAAAAACGGACTTTTTTGTTTTTCATGTTATGGATCAGTTGGGCTTAGATAAAAGCTGTTGAAACCCTTTACCCCGCTTGGATTTGGTTAATACTTGGTTTATTGGCTGCGCACCATTGGATAGTACGTCACCATACTTTAAAACCGGTTCCCACCATTTTTTTCAGCATGACTTTTGATGAAAAACGGACTTTTTTGTTTTTCATGTTATGGATCAGTTGGGCTTAGATAAAAGCTGTTGAAACCCTTTACCCCGCTTGGATTTGGTTAATACTTGGTTTATTGGCTGCGCACCATTGGATAGTACGTCACCATACTTTAAAACCGGTTCCCACCATTTTTTTCCATGACTTTTGATGAAAAACGGACTTTTTTGTTTTTCATGTTATGGATCAGTTGGGCTTAGATAAAAGCTGTTGAAACCCTTTACCCCGCTTGGATTTGGTTAATACTTGGTTTATTGGCTGCGCACCATTGGATAGTACGTCACCATACTTTAAAACCGGTTCCCACCATTTTTTTCAGCATGACTTTTGATGAAAAACGGACTTTTTTGTTTTTCATGTTATGGATCAGTTGGGCTTAGATAAAAGCTGTTGAAACCCTTTACCCCGCTTGGATTTGGTTAATACTTGGTTTATTGGCTGCGCACCATTGGATAGTACGTCACCATACTTTAAAACCGGTTCCCACCATTTTTTTCAGCATGACTTTTGATGAAAAACGGACTTTTTTGTTTTTCATGTTATGGATCAGTTGGGCTTAGATAAAAGCTGTTGAAACCCTTTACCCCGCTTGGATTTGGTTAATACTTGGTTTATTGGCTGCGCACCATTGGATAGTACGTCACCATACTTTAAAACCGGTTCCCACCATTTTTTTCAGCATGACTTTTGATGAAAAACGGACTTTTTTGTTTTTCATGTTATGGATCAGTTGGGCTTAGATAAAAGCTGTTGAAACCCTTTACCCCGCTTGGATTTGGTTAATACTTGGTTTATTGGCTGCGCACCATTGGATAGTACGTCACCATACTTTAAAACCGGTTCCCACCATTTTTTTCAGCATGACTTTTGATGAAAAACGGACTTTTTTGTTTTTCATGTTATGGATCAGTTGGGCTTAGATAAAAGCTGTTGAAACCCTTTACCCCGCTTGGATTTGGTTAATACTTGGTTTATTGGCTGCGCACCATTGGATAGTACGTCACCATACTTTAAAACCGGTTCCCACCATTTTTTTCAGCATGACTTTTGATGAAAAACGGACTTTTTTGTTTTTCATGTTATGGATCAGTTGGGCTTAGATAAAAGCTGTTGAAACCCTTTACCCCGCTTGGATTTGGTTAATACTTGGTTTATTGGCTGCGCACCATTGGATAGTACGTCACCATACTTTAAAACCGGTTCCCACCATTTTTTTCAGCATGACTTTTGATGAAAAACGGACTTTTTTGTTTTTCATGTTATGGATCAGTTGGGCTTAGATAAAAGCTGTTGAAACCCTTTACCCCGCTTGGATTTGGTTAATACTTGGTTTATTGGCTGCGCACCATTGGATAGTACGTCACCATACTTTAAAACCGGTTCCCACCATTTTTTTCAGCATGACTTTTGATGAAAAACGGACTTTTTTGTTTTTCATGTTATGGATCAGTTGGGCTTAGATAAAAGCTGTTGAAACCCTTTACCCCGCTTGGATTTGGTTAATACTTGGTTTATTGGCTGCGCACCATTGGATAGTACGTCACCATACTTTAAAACCGGTTCCCACCATTTTTTTCAGCATGACTTTTGATGAAAAACGGACTTTTTTGTTTTTCATGTTATGGATCAGTTGGGCTTAGATAAAAGCTGTTGAAACCCTTTACCCCGCTTGGATTTGGTTAATACTTGGTTTATTGGCTGCGCACCATTGGATAGTACGTCACCATACTTTAAAACCGGTTCCCACCATTTTTTTCAGCATGACTTTTGATGAAAAACGGACTTTTTTGTTTTTCATGTTATGGATCAGTTGGGCTTAGATAAAAGCTGTTGAAACCCTTTACCCCGCTTGGATTTGGTTAATACTTGGTTTATTGGCTGCGCACCATTGGATAGTACGTCACCATACTTTAAAACCGGTTCCCACCATTTTTTTCAGCATGACTTTTGATGAAAAACGGACTTTTTTGTTTTTCATGTTATGGATCAGTTGGGCTTAGATAAAAGCTGTTGAAACCCTTTACCCCGCTTGGATTTGGTTAATACTTGGTTTATTGGCTGCGCACCATTGGATAGTACGTCACCATACTTTAAAACCGGTTCCCACCATTTTTTTCAGCATGACTTTTGATGAAAAACGGACTTTTTTGTTTTTCATGTTATGGATCAGTTGGGCTTAGATAAAAGCTGTTGAAACCCTTTACCCCGCTTGGATTTGGTTAATACTTGGTTTATTGGCTGCGCACCATTGGATAGTACGTCACCATACTTTAAAACCGGTTCCCACCATTTTTTTCAGCATGACTTTTGATGAAAAACGGACTTTTTTGTTTTTCATGTTATGGATCAGTTGGGCTTAGATAAAAGCTGTTGAAACCCTTTACCCCGCTTGGATTTGGTTAATACTTGGTTTATTGGCTGCGCACCATTGGATAGTACGTCACCATACTTTAAAACCGGTTCCCACCATTTTTTTCAGCATGACTTTTGATGAAAAACGGACTTTTTTGTTTTTCATGTTATGGATCAGTTGGGCTTAGATAAAAGCTGTTGAAACCCTTTACCCCGCTTGGATTTGGTTAATACTTGGTTTATTGGCTGCGCACCATTGGATAGTACGTCACCATACTTTAAAACCGGTTCCCACCATTTTTTTCAGCATGACTTTTGATGAAAAACGGACTTTTTTGTTTTTCATGTTATGGATCAGTTGGGCTTAGATAAAAGCTGTTGAAACCCTTTACCCCGCTTGGATTTGGTTAATACTTGGTTTATTGGCTGCGCACCATTGGATAGTACGTCACCATACTTTAAAACCGGTTCCCACCATTTTTTTCAGCATGACTTTTGATGAAAAACGGACTTTTTTGTTTTTCATGTGTATGGATCAGTTGGGCTTAGATAAAAGCTGTTGAAACCCTTTACCCCGCTTGGATTTGGTTAATACTTGGTTTATTGGCTGCGCACCATTGGATAGTACGTCACCATACTTTAAAACCGGTTCCCACCATTTTTTTCAGCATGACTTTTGATGAAAAACGGACTTTTTTGTTTTTCATGTTATGGATCAGTTGGGCTTAGATAAAAGCTGTTGAAACCCTTTACCCCGCTTGGATTTGGTTAATACTTGGTTTATTGGCTGCGCACCATTGGATAGTACGTCACCATACTTTAAAACCGGTTCCCACCATTTTTTTCAGCATGACTTTTGATGAAAAACGGACTTTTTTGTTTTTCATGTTATGGATCAGTTGGGCTTAGATAAAAGCTGTTGAAACCCTTTACCCCGCTTGGATTTGGTTAATACTTGGTTTATTGGCTGCGCACCATTGGATAGTACGTCACCATACTTTAAAACCGGTTCCCACCATTTTTTTCAGCATGACTTTTGATGAAAAACGGACTTTTTTGTTTTTCATGTTATGGATCAGTTGGGCTTAGATAAAAGCTGTTGAAACCCTTTACCCCGCTTGGATTTGGTTAATACTTGGTTTATTGGCTGCGCACCATTGGATAGTACGTCACCATACTTTAAAACCGGTTCCCACCATTTTTTTCAGCATGACTTTTGATGAAAAACGGACTTTTTTGTTTTTCATGTTATGGATCAGTTGGGCTTAGATAAAAGCTGTTGAAACCCTTTACCCCGCTTGGATTTGGTTAATACTTGGTTTATTGGCTGCGCACCATTGGATAGTACGTCACCATACTTTAAAACCGGTTCCCACCATTTTTTTCAGCATGACTTTTGATGAAAAACGGACTTTTTTGTTTTTCATGTTATGGATCAGTTGGGCTTAGATAAAAGCTGTTGAAACCCTTTACCCCGCTTGGATTTGGTTAATACTTGGTTTATTGGCTGCGCACCATTGGATAGTACGTCACCATACTTTAAAACCGGTTCCCACCATTTTTTTCAGCATGACTTTTGATGAAAAACGGACTTTTTTGTTTTTCATGTTATGGATCAGTTGGGCTTAGATAAAAGCTGTTGAAACCCTTTACCCCGCTTGGATTTGGTTAATACTTGGTTTATTGGCTGCGCACCATTGGATAGTACGTCACCATACTTTAAAACCGGTTCCCACCATTTTTTTCAGCATGACTTTTGATGAAAAACGGACTTTTTTGTTTTTCATGTTATGGATCAGTTGGGCTTAGATAAAAGCTGTTGAAACCCTTTACCCCGCTTGGATTTGGTTAATACTTGGTTTATTGGCTGCGCACCATTGGATAGTACGTCACCATACTTTAAAACCGGTTCCCACCATTTTTTTCAGCATGACTTTTGATGAAAAACGGACTTTTTTGTTTTTCATGTTATGGATCAGTTGGGCTTAGATAAAAGCTGTTGAAACCCTTTACCCCGCTTGGATTTGGTTAATACTTGGTTTATTGGCTGCGCACCATTGGATAGTACGTCACCATACTTTAAAACCGGTTCCCACCATTTTTTTCAGCATGACTTTTGATGAAAAACGGACTTTTTTGTTTTTCATGTTATGGATCAGTTGGGCTTAGATAAAAGCTGTTGAAACCCTTTACCCCGCTTGGATTTGGTTAATACTTGGTTTATTGGCTGCGCACCATTGGATAGTACGTCACCATACTTTAAAACCGGTTCCCACCATTTTTTTCAGCATGACTTTTGATGAAAAACGGACTTTTTTGTTTTTCATGTTATGGATCAGTTGGGCTTAGATAAAAGCTGTTGAAACCCTTTACCCCGCTTGGATTTGGTTAATACTTGGTTTATTGGCTGCGCACCATTGGATAGTACGTCACCATACTTTAAAACCGGTTCCCACCATTTTTTTCAGCATGACTTTTGATGAAAAACGGACTTTTTTGTTTTTCATGTTATGGATCAGTTGGGCTTAGATAAAAGCTGTTGAAACCCTTTACCCCGCTTGGATTTGGTTAATACTTGGTTTATTGGCTGCGCACCATTGGATAGTACGTCACCATACTTTAAAACCGGTTCCCACCATTTTTTTCAGCATGACTTTTGATGAAAAACGGACTTTTTTGTTTTTCATGTTATGGATCAGTTGGGCTTAGATAAAAGCTGTTGAAACCCTTTACCCCGCTTGGATTTGGTTAATACTTGGTTTATTGGCTGCGCACCATTGGATAGTACGTCACCATACTTTAAAACCGGTTCCCACCATTTTTTTCAGCATGACTTTTGATGAAAAACGGACTTTTTTGTTTTTCATGTTATGGATCAGTTGGGCTTAGATAAAAGCTGTTGAAACCCTTTACCCCGCTTGGATTTGGTTAATACTTGGTTTATTGGCTGCGCACCATTGGATAGTACGTCACCATACTTTAAAACCGGTTCCCACCATTTTTTTCAGCATGACTTTTGATGAAAAACGGACTTTTTTGTTTTTCATGTTATGGATCAGTTGGGCTTAGATAAAAGCTGTTGAAACCCTTTACCCCGCTTGGATTTGGTTAATACTTGGTTTATTGGCTGCGCACCATTGGATAGTACGTCACCATACTTTAAAACCGGTTCCCACCATTTTTTTCAGCATGACTTTTGATGAAAAACGGACTTTTTTGTTTTTCATGTTATGGATCAGTTGGGCTTAGATAAAAGCTGTTGAAACCCTTTACCCCGCTTGGATTTGGTTAATACTTGGTTTATTGGCTGCGCACCATTGGATAGTACGTCACCATACTTTAAAACCGGTTCCCACCATTTTTTTCAGCATGACTTTTGATGAAAAACGGACTTTTTTGTTTTTCATGTTATGGATCAGTTGGGCTTAGATAAAAGCTGTTGAAACCCTTTACCCCGCTTGGATTTGGTTAATACTTGGTTTATTGGCTGCGCACCATTGGATAGTACGTCACCATACTTTAAAACCGGTTCCCACCATTTTTTTCAGCATGACTTTTGATGAAAAACGGACTTTTTTGTTTTTCATGTTATGGATCAGTTGGGCTTAGATAAAAGCTGTTGAAACCCTTTACCCCGCTTGGATTTGGTTAATACTTGGTTTATTGGCTGCGCACCATTGGATAGTACGTCACCATACTTTAAAACCGGTTCCCACCATTTTTTTCAGCATGACTTTTGATGAAAAACGGACTTTTTTGTTTTTCATGTTATGGATCAGTTGGGCTTAGATAAAAGCTGTTGAAACCCTTTACCCCGCTTGGATTTGGTTAATACTTGGTTTATTGGCTGCGCACCATTGGATAGTACGTCACCATACTTTAAAACCGGTTCCCACCATTTTTTTCAGCATGACTTTTGATGAAAAACGGACTTTTTTGTTTTTCATGTTATGGATCAGTTGGGCTTAGATAAAAGCTGTTGAAACCCTTTACCCCGCTTGGATTTGGTTAATACTTGGTTTATTGGCTGCGCACCATTGGATAGTACGTCACCATACTTTAAAACCGGTTCCCACCATTTTTTTCAGCATGACTTTTGATGAAAAACGGACTTTTTTGTTTTTCATGTTATGGATCAGTTGGGCTTAGATAAAAGCTGTTGAAACCCTTTACCCCGCTTGGATTTGGTTAATACTTGGTTTATTGGCTGCGCACCATTGGATAGTACGTCACCATACTTTAAAACCGGTTCCCACCATTTTTTTCAGCATGACTTTTGATGAAAAACGGACTTTTTTGTTTTTCATGTTATGGATCAGTTGGGCTTAGATAAAAGCTGTTGAAACCCTTTACCCCGCTTGGATTTGGTTAATACTTGGTTTATTGGCTGCGCACCATTGGATAGTACGTCACCATACTTTAAAACCGGTTCCCACCATTTTTTTCAGCATGACTTTTGATGAAAAACGGACTTTTTTGTTTTTCATGTTATGGATCAGTTGGGCTTAGATAAAAGCTGTTGAAACCCTTTACCCCGCTTGGATTTGGTTAATACTTGGTTTATTGGCTGCGCACCATTGGATAGTACGTCACCATACTTTAAAACCGGTTCCCACCATTTTTTTCAGCATGACTTTTGATGAAAAACGGACTTTTTTGTTTTTCATGTTATGGATCAGTTGGGCTTAGATAAAAGCTGTTGAAACCCTTTACCCCGCTTGGATTTGGTTAATACTTGGTTTATTGGCTGCGCACCATTGGATAGTACGTCACCATACTTTAAAACCGGTTCCCACCATTTTTTTCAGCATGACTTTTGATGAAAAACGGACTTTTTTGTTTTTCATGTTATGGATCAGTTGGGCTTAGATAAAAGCTGTTGAAACCCTTTACCCCGCTTGGATTTGGTTAATACTTGGTTTATTGGCTGCGCACCATTGGATAGTACGTCACCATACTTTAAAACCGGTTCCCACCATTTTTTTCAGCATGACTTTTGATGAAAAACGGACTTTTTTGTTTTTCATGTTATGGATCAGTTGGGCTTAGATAAAAGCTGTTGAAACCCTTTACCCCGCTTGGATTTGGTTAATACTTGGTTTATTGGCTGCGCACCATTGGATAGTACGTCACCATACTTTAAAACCGGTTCCCACCATTTTTTTCAGCATGACTTTTGATGAAAAACGGACTTTTTTGTTTTTCATGTTATGGATCAGTTGGGCTTAGATAAAAGCTGTTGAAACCCTTTACCCCGCTTGGATTTGGTTAATACTTGGTTTATTGGCTGCGCACCATTGGATAGTACGTCACCATACTTTAAAACCGGTTCCCACCATTTTTTTCAGCATGACTTTTGATGAAAAACGGACTTTTTTGTTTTTCATGTTATGGATCAGTTGGGCTTAGATAAAAGCTGTTGAAACCCTTTACCCCGCTTGGATTTGGTTAATACTTGGTTTATTGGCTGCGCACCATTGGATAGTACGTCACCATACTTTAAAACCGGTTCCCACCATTTTTTTCAGCATGACTTTTGATGAAAAACGGACTTTTTTGTTTTTCATGTTATGGATCAGTTGGGCTTAGATAAAAGCTGTTGAAACCCTTTACCCCGCTTGGATTTGGTTAATACTTGGTTTATTGGCTGCGCACCATTGGATAGTACGTCACCATACTTTAAAACCGGTTCCCACCATTTTTTTCAGCATGACTTTTGATGAAAAACGGACTTTTTTGTTTTTCATGTTATGGATCAGTTGGGCTTAGATAAAAGCTGTTGAAACCCTTTACCCCGCTTGGATTTGGTTAATACTTGGTTTATTGGCTGCGCACCATTGGATAGTACGTCACCATACTTTAAAACCGGTTCCCACCATTTTTTTCAGCATGACTTTTGATGAAAAACGGACTTTTTTGTTTTTCATGTTATGGATCAGTTGGGCTTAGATAAAAGCTGTTGAAACCCTTTACCCCGCTTGGATTTGGTTAATACTTGGTTTATTGGCTGCGCACCATTGGATAGTACGTCACCATACTTTAAAACCGGTTCCCACCATTTTTTTCAGCATGACTTTTGATGAAAAACGGACTTTTTTGTTTTTCATGTTATGGATCAGTTGGGCTTAGATAAAAGCTGTTGAAACCCTTTACCCCGCTTGGATTTGGTTAATACTTGGTTTATTGGCTGCGCACCATTGGATAGTACGTCACCATACTTTAAAACCGGTTCCCACCATTTTTTTCAGCATGACTTTTGATGAAAAACGGACTTTTTTGTTTTTCATGTTATGGATCAGTTGGGCTTAGATAAAAGCTGTTGAAACCCTTTACCCCGCTTGGATTTGGTTAATACTTGGTTTATTGGCTGCGCACCATTGGATAGTACGTCACCATACTTTAAAACCGGTTCCCACCATTTTTTTCAGCATGACTTTTGATGAAAAACGGACTTTTTTGTTTTTCATGTTATGGATCAGTTGGGCTTAGATAAAAGCTGTTGAAACCCTTTACCCCGCTTGGATTTGGTTAATACTTGGTTTATTGGCTGCGCACCATTGGATAGTACGTCACCATACTTTAAAACCGGTTCCCACCATTTTTTTCAGCATGACTTTTGATGAAAAACGGACTTTTTTGTTTTTCATGTTATGGATCAGTTGGGCTTAGACAAAAGCTGTTGAAACCCTTTACCCCGCTTGGATTTGGTTAATACTTGGTTTATTGGCTGCGCACCATTGGATAGTACGTCACCATACTTTAAAACCGGTTCCCACCATTTTTTTCAGCATGACTTTTGATGAAAAACGGACTTTTTTGTTTTTCATGTTATGGATCAGTTGGGCTTAGATAAAAGCTGTTGAAACCCTTTACCCCGCTTGGATTTGGTTAATACTTGGTTTATTGGCTGCGCACCATTGGATAGTACGTCACCATACTTTAAAACCGGTTCCCACCATTTTTTTCAGCATGACTTTTGATGAAAAACGGACTTTTTTGTTTTTCATGTTATGGATCAGTTGGGCATAGATAAAAGCTGTTGAAACCCTTTACCCCGCTTGGATTTGGTTAATGCTTGGTTTATTGGCTGCGCACCATTGGATAGTACGTCACCATACTTTAAAACCGGTTCCCACCATTTTTTTCAGCATGACTTTTGATGAAAAACGGACTTTTTTGTTTTTCATGTTATGGATCAGTTGGGCTTAGATAAAAGCTGTTGAAACCCTTTACCCCGCTTGGATTTGGTTAATACTTGGTTTATTGGCTGCGCACCATTGGATAGTACGTCACCATACTTTAAAACCGGTTCCCACCATTTTTTTCAGCATGACTTTTGATGAAAAACGGACTTTTTTGTTTTTCATGTTATGGATCAGTTGGGCTTAGATAAAAGCTGTTGAAACCCTTTACCCCGCTTGGATTTGGTTAATACTTGGTTTATTGGCTGCGCACCATTGGATAGTACGTCACCATACTTTAAAACCGGTTCCCACCATTTTTTTCAGCATGACTTTTGATGAAAAACGGACTTTTTTGTTTTTCATGTTATGGATCAGTTGGGCTTAGATAAAAGCTGTTGAAACCCTTTACCCCGCTTGGATTTGGTTAATACTTGGTTTATTGGCTGCGCACCATTGGATAGTATGTCACCATACTTTAAAACCGGTTCCCACCATTTTTTTCAGCATGACTTTTGATGAAAAACGGACTTTTTTGTTTTTCATGTTATGGATCAGTTGGGCTTAGATAAAAGCTGTTGAAACCCTTTACCCCGCTTGGATTTGGTTAATACTTGGTTTATTGGCTGCGCACCATTGGATAGTACGTCACCATACTTTAAAACCGGTTCCCACCATTTTTTTCAGCATGACTTTTGATGAAAAACGGACTTTTTTGTTTTTCATGTTATGGATCAGTTGGGCTTAGATAAAAGCTGTTGAAACCCTTTACCCCGCTTGGATTTGGTTAATACTTGGTTTATTGGCTGCGCACCATTGGATAGTACGTCACCATACTTTAAAACCGGTTCCCACCATTTTTTTTAGCATGACTTTTGATGAAAAACGGACTTTTTTGTTTTTCATGTTATGGATCAGTTGGGCTTAGATAAAAGCTGTTGAAACCCTTTACCCCGCTTGGATTTGGTTAATACTTGGTTTATTGGCTGCGCACCATTGGATAGTACGTCACCATACTTTAAAACCGGTTCCCACCATTTTTTTTAGCATGACTTTTGATGAAAAACGGACTTTTTTGTTTTTCATGTTATGGATCAGTTGGGCTTAGATAAAAGCTGTTGAAACCCTTTACCCCGCTTGGATTTGGTTAATACTTGGTTTATTGGCTGTGCACCATTGGATAGTACGTCACCATACTTTAAAACCGGTTCCCACCATTTTTTTCAGCATGACTTTTGATGAAAAACGGACTTTTTTGTTTTTCATGTTATGGATCAGTTGGGCTTAGATAAAAGCTGTTGAAACCCTTTACCCCGCTTGGATTTGGTTAATACTTGGTTTATTGGCTGCGCACCATTGGATAGTACGTCACCATACTTTAAAACCGGTTCCCACCATTTTTTTCAGCATGACTTTTGATGAAAAACGGACTTTTTTGTTTTTCATGTTATGGATCAGTTGGGCTTAGATAAAAGCTGTTGAAACCCTTTACCCCGCTTGGATTTGGTTAATACTTGGTTTATTGGCTGCGCACCATTGGATAGTACGTCACCATACTTTAAAACCGGTTCCCACCATTTTTTTCAGCATGACTTTTGATGAAAAACGGACTTTTTTGTTTTTCATGTTATGGATCAGTTGGGCTTAGATAAAAGCTGTTGAAACCCTTTACCCCGCTTGGATTTGGTTAATACTTGGTTTATTGGCTGCGCACCATTGGATAGTACGTCACCATACTTTAAAACCGGTTCCCACCATTTTTTTCAGCATGACTTTTGATGAAAAACGGACTTTTTTGTTTTTCATGTTATGGATCAGTTGGGCTTAGATAAAAGCTGTTGAAACCCTTTACCCCGCTTGGATTTGGTTAATACTTGGTTTATTGGCTGCGCACCATTGGATAGTACGTCACCATACTTTAAAACCGGTTCCCACCATTTTTTTCAGCATGACTTTTGATGAAAAACGGACTTTTTTGTTTTTCATGTTATGGATCAGTTGGGCTTAGATAAAAGCTGTTGAAACCCTTTACCCCGCTTGGATTTGGTTAATACTTGGTTTATTGGCTGCGCACCATTGGATAGTACGTCACCATACTTTAAAACCGGTTCCCACCATTTTTTTCAGCATGACTTTTGATGAAAAACGGACTTTTTTGTTTTTCATGTTATGGATCAGTTGGGCTTAGATAAAAGCTGTTGAAACCCTTTACCCCGCTTGGATTTGGTTAATACTTGGTTTATTGGCTGCGCACCATTGGATAGTACGTCACCATACTTTAAAACCGGTTCCCACCATTTTTTTCAGCATGACTTTTGATGAAAAACGGCCTTTTTTGTTTTTCATGTTATGGATCAGTTGGGCTTAGATAAAAGCTGTTGAAACCCTTTACCCCGCTTGGATTTGGTTAATACTTGGTTTATTGGCTGCGCACCATTGGATAGTACGTCACCATACTTTAAAACCGGTTCCCACCATTTTTTTCAGCATGACTTTTGATGAAAAACGGACTTTTTTGTTTTTCATGTTATGGATCAGTTGGGCTTAGATAAAAGCTGTTGAAACCCTTTACCCCGCTTGGATTTGGTTAATACTTGGTTTATTGGCTGCGCACCATTGGATAGTACGTCACCATACTTTAAAACCGGTTCCCACCATTTTTTTCAGCATGACTTTTGATGAAAAACGGCCTTTTTTGTTTTTCATGTTATGGATCAGTTGGGCTTAGATAAAAGCTGTTGAAACCCTTTACCCCGCTTGGATTTGGTTAATACTTGGTTTATTGGCTGCGCACCATTGGATAGTACGTCACCATACTTTAAAACCGGTTCCCACCATTTTTTTCAGCATGACTTTTGATGAAAAACGGACTTTTTTGTTTTTCATGTTATGGATCAGTTGGGCTTAGATAAAAGCTGTTGAAACCCTTTACCCCGCTTGGATTTGGTTAATACTTGGTTTATTGGCTGCGCACCATTGGATAGTACGTCACCATACTTTAAAACCGGTTCCCACCATTTTTTTCAGCATGACTTTTGATGAAAAACGGACTTTTTTGTTTTTCATGTTATGGATCAGTTGGGCTTAGATAAAAGCTGTTGAAACCCTTTACCCCGCTTGGATTTGGTTAATACTTGGTTTATTGGCTGCGCACCATTGGATAGTACGTCACCATACTTTAAAACCGGTTCCCACCATTTTTTTCAGCATGACTTTTGATGAAAAACGGACTTTTTTGTTTTTCATGTTATGGATCAGTTGGGCTTAGATAAAAGCTGTTGAAACCCTTTACCCCGCTTGGATTTGGTTAATACTTGGTTTATTGGCTGCGCACCATTGGATAGTACGTCACCATACTTTAAAACCGGTTCCCACCATTTTTTTCAGCATGACTTTTGATGAAAAACGGACTTTTTTGTTTTTCATGTTATGGATCAGTTGGGCTTAGATAAAAGCTGTTGAAACCCTTTACCCCGCTTGGATTTGGTTAATACTTGGTTTATTGGCTGCGCACCATTGGATAGTACGTCACCATACTTTAAAACCGGTTCCCACCATTTTTTTCAGCATGACTTTTGATGAAAAACGGACTTTTTTGTTTTTCATGTTATGGATCAGTTGGGCTTAGATAAAAGCTGTTGAAACCCTTTACCCCGCTTGGATTTGGTTAATACTTGGTTTATTGGCTGCGCACCATTGGATAGTACGTCACCATACTTTAAAACCGGTTCCCACCATTTTTTTCAGCATGACTTTTGATGAAAAACGGACTTTTTTGTTTTTCATGTTATGGATCAGTTGGGCTTAGATAAAAGCTGTTGAAACCCTTTACCCCGCTTGGATTTGGTTAATACTTGGTTTATTGGCTGCGCACCATTGGATAGTACGTCACCATACTTTAAAACCGGTTCCCACCATTTTTTTCAGCATGACTTTTGATGAAAAACGGACTTTTTTGTTTTTCATGTTATGGATCAGTTGGGCTTAGATAAAAGCTGTTGAAACCCTTTACCCCGCTTGGATTTGGTTAATACTTGGTTTATTGGCTGCGCACCATTGGATAGTACGTCACCATACTTTAAAACCGGTTCCCACCATTTTTTTCAGCATGACTTTTGATGAAAAACGGACTTTTTTGTTTTTCATGTTATGGATCAGTTGGGCTTAGATAAAAGCTGTTGAAACCCTTTACCCCGCTTGGATTTGGTTAATACTTGGTTTATTGGCTGCGCACCATTGGATAGTACGTCACCATACTTTAAAACCGGTTCCCACCATTTTTTTCAGCATGACTTTTGATGAAAAACGGACTTTTTTGTTTTTCATGTTATGGATCAGTTGGGCTTAGATAAAAGCTGTTGAAACCCTTTACCCCGCTTGGATTTGGTTAATACTTGGTTTATTGGCTGCGCACCATTGGATAGTACGTCACCATACTTTAAAACCGGTTCCCACCATTTTTTTCAGCATGACTTTTGATGAAAAACGGACTTTTTTGTTTTTCATGTTATGGATCAGTTGGGCTTAGATAAAAGCTGTTGAAACCCTTTACCCCGCTTGGATTTGGTTAATACTTGGTTTATTGGCTGCGCACCATTGGATAGTACGTCACCATACTTTAAAACCGGTTCCCACCATTTTTTTCAGCATGACTTTTGATGAAAAACGGACTTTTTTGTTTTTCATGTTATGGATCAGTTGGGCTTAGATAAAAGCTGTTGAAACCCTTTACCCCGCTTGGATTTGGTTAATACTTGGTTTATTGGCTGCGCACCATTGGATAGTACGTCACCATACTTTAAAACCGGTTCCCACCATTTTTTTCAGCATGACTTTTGATGAAAAACGGACTTTTTTGTTTTTCATGTTATGGATCAGTTGGGCTTAGATAAAAGCTGTTGAAACCCTTTACCCCGCTTGGATTTGGTTAATACTTGGTTTATTGGCTGCGCACCATTGGATAGTACGTCACCATACTTTAAAACCGGTTCCCACCATTTTTTTCAGCATGACTTTTGATGAAAAACGGACTTTTTTGTTTTTCATGTTATGGATCAGTTGGGCTTAGATAAAAGCTGTTGAAACCCTTTACCCCGCTTGGATTTGGTTAATACTTGGTTTATTGGCTGCGCACCATTGGATAGTACGTCACCATACTTTAAAACCGGTTCCCACCATTTTTTTCAGCATGACTTTTGATGAAAAACGGACTTTTTTGTTTTTCATGTTATGGATCAGTTGGGCTTAGATAAAAGCTGTTGAAACCCTTTACCCCGCTTGGATTTGGTTAATACTTGGTTTATTGGCTGCGCACCATTGGATAGTACGTCACCATACTTTAAAACCGGTTCCCACCATTTTTTTCAGCATGACTTTTGATGAAAAACGGACTTTTTTGTTTTTCATGTTATGGATCAGTTGGGCTTAGATAAAAGCTGTTGAAACCCTTTACCCCGCTTGGATTTGGTTAATACTTGGTTTATTGGCTGCGCACCATTGGATAGTACGTCACCATACTTTAAAACCGGTTCCCACCATTTTTTTCAGCATGACTTTTGATGAAAAACGGACTTTTTTGTTTTTCATGTTATGGATCAGTTGGGCTTAGATAAAAGCTGTTGAAACCCTTTACCCCGCTTGGATTTGGTTAATACTTGGTTTATTGGCTGCGCACCATTGGATAGTACGTCACCATACTTTAAAACCGGTTCCCACCATTTTTTTCAGCATGACTTTTGATGAAAAACGGACTTTTTTGTTTTTCATGTTATGGATCAGTTGGGCTTAGATAAAAGCTGTTGAAACCCTTTACCCCGCTTGGATTTGGTTAATACTTGGTTTATTGGCTGCGCACCATTGGATAGTACGTCACCATACTTTAAAACCGGTTCCCACCATTTTTTTCAGCATGACTTTTGATGAAAAACGGACTTTTTTGTTTTTCATGTTATGGATCAGTTGGGCTTAGATAAAAGCTGTTGAAACCCTTTACCCCGCTTGGATTTGGTTAATACTTGGTTTATTGGCTGCGCACCATTGGATAGTACGTCACCATACTTTAAAACCGGTTCCCACCATTTTTTTCAGCATGACTTTTGATGAAAAACGGACTTTTTTGTTTTTCATGTTATGGATCAGTTGGGCTTAGATAAAAGCTGTTGAAACCCTTTACCCCGCTTGGATTTGGTTAATACTTGGTTTATTGGCTGCGCACCATTGGATAGTACGTCACCATACTTTAAAACCGGTTCCCACCATTTTTTTCAGCATGACTTTTGATGAAAAACGGACTTTTTTGTTTTTCATGTTATGGATCAGTTGGGCTTAGATAAAAGCTGTTGAAACCCTTTACCCCGCTTGGATTTGGTTAATACTTGGTTTATTGGCTGCGCACCATTGGATAGTACGTCACCATACTTTAAAACCGGTTCCCACCATTTTTTTCAGCATGACTTTTGATGAAAAACGGACTTTTTTGTTTTTCATGTTATGGATCAGTTGGGCTTAGATAAAAGCTGTTGAAACCCTTTACCCCGCTTGGATTTGGTTAATACTTGGTTTATTGGCTGCGCACCATTGGATAGTACGTCACCATACTTTAAAACCGGTTCCCACCATTTTTTTCAGCATGACTTTTGATGAAAAACGGACTTTTTTGTTTTTCATGTTATGGATCAGTTGGGCTTAGATAAAAGCTGTTGAAACCCTTTACCCCGCTTGGATTTGGTTAATACTTGGTTTATTGGCTGCGCACCATTGGATAGTACGTCACCATACTTTAAAACCGGTTCCCACCATTTTTTTCAGCATGACTTTTGATGAAAAACGGACTTTTTTGTTTTTCATGTTATGGATCAGTTGGGCTTAGATAAAAGCTGTTGAAACCCTTTACCCCGCTTGGATTTGGTTAATACTTGGTTTATTGGCTGCGCACCATTGGATAGTACGTCACCATACTTTAAAACCGGTTCCCACCATTTTTTTCAGCATGACTTTTGATGAAAAACGGACTTTTTTGTTTTTCATGTTATGGATCAGTTGGGCTTAGATAAAAGCTGTTGAAACCCTTTACCCCGCTTGGATTTGGTTAATACTTGGTTTATTGGCTGCGCACCATTGGATAGTACGTCACCATACTTTAAAACCGGTTCCCACCATTTTTTTCAGCATGACTTTTGATGAAAAACGGACTTTTTTGTTTTTCATGTTATGGATCAGTTGGGCTTAGATAAAAGCTGTTGAAACCCTTTACCCCGCTTGGATTTGGTTAATACTTGGTTTATTGGCTGCGCACCATTGGATAGTACGTCACCATACTTTAAAACCGGTTCCCACCATTTTTTTCAGCATGACTTTTGATGAAAAACGGACTTTTTTGTTTTTCATGTTATGGATCAGTTGGGCTTAGATAAAAGCTGTTGAAACCCTTTACCCCGCTTGGATTTGGTTAATACTTGGTTTATTGGCTGCGCACCATTGGATAGTACGTCACCATACTTTAAAACCGGTTCCCACCATTTTTTTCAGCATGACTTTTGATGAAAAACGGACTTTTTTGTTTTTCATGTTATGGATCAGTTGGGCTTAGATAAAAGCTGTTGAAACCCTTTACCCCGCTTGGATTTGGTTAATACTTGGTTTATTGGCTGCGCACCATTGGATAGTACGTCACCATACTTTAAAACCGGTTCCCACCATTTTTTTCAGCATGACTTTTGATGAAAAACGGACTTTTTTGTTTTTCATGTTATGGATCAGTTGGGCTTAGATAAAAGCTGTTGAAACCCTTTACCCCGCTTGGATTTGGTTAATACTTGGTTTATTGGCTGCGCACCATTGGATAGTACGTCACCATACTTTAAAACCGGTTCCCACCATTTTTTTCAGCATGACTTTTGATGAAAAACGGACTTTTTTGTTTTTCATGTTATGGATCAGTTGGGCTTAGATAAAAGCTGTTGAAACCCTTTACCCCGCTTGGATTTGGTTAATACTTGGTTTATTGGCTGCGCACCATTGGATAGTACGTCACCATACTTTAAAACCGGTTCCCACCATTTTTTTCAGCATGACTTTTGATGAAAAACGGACTTTTTTGTTTTTCATGTTATGGATCAGTTGGGCTTAGATAAAAGCTGTTGAAACCCTTTACCCCGCTTGGATTTGGTTAATACTTGGTTTATTGGCTGCGCACCATTGGATAGTACGTCACCATACTTTAAAACCGGTTCCCACCATTTTTTTCAGCATGACTTTTGATGAAAAACGGACTTTTTTGTTTTTCATGTTATGGATCAGTTGGGCTTAGATAAAAGCTGTTGAAACCCTTTACCCCGCTTGGATTTGGTTAATACTTGGTTTATTGGCTGCGCACCATTGGATAGTACGTCACCATACTTTAAAACCGGTTCCCACCATTTTTTTCAGCATGACTTTTGATGAAAAACGGACTTTTTTGTTTTTCATGTTATGGATCAGTTGGGCTTAGATAAAAGCTGTTGAAACCCTTTACCCCGCTTGGATTTGGTTAATACTTGGTTTATTGGCTGCGCACCATTGGATAGTACGTCACCATACTTTAAAACCGGTTCCCACCATTTTTTTCAGCATGACTTTTGATGAAAAACGGACTTTTTTGTTTTTCATGTTATGGATCAGTTGGGCTTAGATAAAAGCTGTTGAAACCCTTTACCCCGCTTGGATTTGGTTAATACTTGGTTTATTGGCTGCGCACCATTGGATAGTACGTCACCATACTTTAAAACCGGTTCCCACCATTTTTTTCAGCATGACTTTTGATGAAAAACGGACTTTTTTGTTTTTCATGTTATGGATCAGTTGGGCTTAGATAAAAGCTGTTGAAACCCTTTACCCCGCTTGGATTTGGTTAATACTTGGTTTATTGGCTGCGCACCATTGGATAGTACGTCACCATACTTTAAAACCGGTTCCCACCATTTTTTTCAGCATGACTTTTGATGAAAAACGGACTTTTTTGTTTTTCATGTTATGGATCAGTTGGGCTTAGATAAAAGCTGTTGAAACCCTTTACCCCGCTTGGATTTGGTTAATACTTGGTTTATTGGCTGCGCACCATTGGATAGTACGTCACCATACTTTAAAACCGGTTCCCACCATTTTTTTCAGCATGACTTTTGATGAAAAACGGACTTTTTTGTTTTTCATGTTATGGATCAGTTGGGCTTAGATAAAAGCTGTTGAAACCCTTTACCCCGCTTGGATTTGGTTAATACTTGGTTTATTGGCTGCGCACCATTGGATAGTACGTCACCATACTTTAAAACCGGTTCCCGCCATTTTTTTCAGCATGACTTTTGATGAAAAACGGACTTTTTTGTTTTTCATGTTATGGATCAGTTGGGCTTAGATAAAAGCTGTTGAAACCCTTTACCCCGCTTGGATTTGGTTAATACTTGGTTTATTGGCTGCGCACCATTGGATAGTACGTCACCATACTTTAAAACCGGTTCCCACCATTTTTTTCAGCATGACTTTTGATGAAAAACGGACTTTTTTGTTTTTCATGTTATGGATCAGTTGGGCTTAGATAAAAGCTGTTGAAACCCTTTACCCCGCTTGGATTTGGTTAATACTTGGTTTATTGGCTGCGCACCATTGGATAGTACGTCACCATACTTTAAAACCGGTTCCCACCATTTTTTTCAGCATGACTTTTGATGAAAAACGGACTTTTTTGTTTTTCATGTTATGGATCAGTTGGGCTTAGATAAAAGCTGTTGAAACCCTTTACCCCGCTTGGATTTGGTTAATACTTGGTTTATTGGCTGCGCACCATTGGATAGTACGTCACCATACTTTAAAACCGGTTCCCACCATTTTTTTCAGCATGACTTTTGATGAAAAACGGACTTTTTTGTTTTTCATGTTATGGATCAGTTGGGCTTAGATAAAAGCTGTTGAAACCCTTTACCCCGCTTGGATTTGGTTAATACTTGGTTTATTGGCTGCGCACCATTGGATAGTACGTCACCATACTTTAAAACCGGTTCCCACCATTTTTTTCAGCATGACTTTTGATGAAAAACGGACTTTTTTGTTTTTCATGTTATGGATCAGTTGGGCTTAGATAAAAGCTGTTGAAACCCTTTACCCCGCTTGGATTTGGTTAATACTTGGTTTATTGGCTGCGCACCATTGGATAGTACGTCACCATACTTTAAAACCGGTTCCCACCATTTTTTTCAGCATGACTTTTGATGAAAAACGGACTTTTTTGTTTTTCATGTTATGGATCAGTTGGGCTTAGATAAAAGCTGTTGAAACCCTTTACCCCGCTTGGATTTGGTTAATACTTGGTTTATTGGCTGCGCACCATTGGATAGTACGTCACCATACTTTAAAACCGGTTCCCACCATTTTTTTCAGCATGACTTTTGATGAAAAACGGACTTTTTTGTTTTTCATGTTATGGATCAGTTGGGCTTAGATAAAAGCTGTTGAAACCCTTTACCCCGCTTGGATTTGGTTAATACTTGGTTTATTGGCTGCGCACCATTGGATAGTACGTCACCATACTTTAAAACCGGTTCCCACCATTTTTTTCAGCATGACTTTTGATGAAAAACGGACTTTTTTGTTTTTCATGTTATGGATCAGTTGGGCTTAGATAAAAGCTGTTGAAACCCTTTACCCCGCTTGGATTTGGTTAATACTTGGTTTATTGGCTGCGCACCATTGGATAGTACGTCACCATACTTTAAAACCGGTTCCCACCATTTTTTTCAGCATGACTTTTGATGAAAAACGGACTTTTTTGTTTTTCATGTTATGGATCAGTTGGGCTTAGATAAAAGCTGTTGAAACCCTTTACCCCGCTTGGATTTGGTTAATACTTGGTTTATTGGCTGCGCACCATTGGATAGTACGTCACCATACTTTAAAACCGGTTCCCACCATTTTTTTCAGCATGACTTTTGATGAAAAACGGACTTTTTTGTTTTTCATGTTATGGATCAGTTGGGCTTAGATAAAAGCTGTTGAAACCCTTTACCCCGCTTGGATTTGGTTAATACTTGGTTTATTGGCTGCGCACCATTGGATAGTACGTCACCATACTTTAAAACCGGTTCCCACCATTTTTTTCAGCATGACTTTTGATGAAAAACGGACTTTTTTGTTTTTCATGTTATGGATCAGTTGGGCTTAGATAAAAGCTGTTGAAACCCTTTACCCCGCTTGGATTTGGTTAATACTTGGTTTATTGGCTGCGCACCATTGGATAGTACGTCACCATACTTTAAAACCGGTTCCCACCATTTTTTTCAGCATGACTTTTGATGAAAAACGGACTTTTTTGTTTTTCATGTTATGGATCAGTTGGGCTTAGATAAAAGCTGTTGAAACCCTTTACCCCGCTTGGATTTGGTTAATACTTGGTTTATTGGCTGCGCACCATTGGATAGTACGTCACCATACTTTAAAACCGGTTCCCACCATTTTTTTCAGCATGACTTTTGATGAAAAACGGACTTTTTTGTTTTTCATGTTATGGATCAGTTGGGCTTAGATAAAAGCTGTTGAAACCCTTTACCCCGCTTGGATTTGGTTAATACTTGGTTTATTGGCTGCGCACCATTGGATAGTACGTCACCATACTTTAAAACCGGTTCCCACCATTTTTTTCAGCATGACTTTTGATGAAAAACGGACTTTTTTGTTTTTCATGTTATGGATCAGTTGGGCTTAGATAAAAGCTGTTGAAACCCTTTACCCCGCTTGGATTTGGTTAATACTTGGTTTATTGGCTGCGCACCATTGGATAGTACGTCACCATACTTTAAAACCGGTTCCCACCATTTTTTTCAGCATGACTTTTGATGAAAAACGGACTTTTTTGTTTTTCATGTTATGGATCAGTTGGGCTTAGATAAAAGCTGTTGAAACCCTTTACCCCGCTTGGATTTGGTTAATACTTGGTTTATTGGCTGCGCACCATTGGATAGTACGTCACCATACTTTAAAACCGGTTCCCACCATTTTTTTCAGCATGACTTTTGATGAAAAACGGACTTTTTTGTTTTTCATGTTATGGATCAGTTGGGCTTAGATAAAAGCTGTTGAAACCCTTTACCCCGCTTGGATTTGGTTAATACTTGGTTTATTGGCTGCGCACCATTGGATAGTACGTCACCATACTTTAAAACCGGTTCCCACCATTTTTTTCAGCATGACTTTTGATGAAAAACGGACTTTTTTGTTTTTCATGTTATGGATCAGTTGGGCTTAGATAAAAGCTGTTGAAACCCTTTACCCCGCTTGGATTTGGTTAATACTTGGTTTATTGGCTGCGCACCATTGGATAGAACGTCACCATACTTTAAAACCGGTTCCCACCATTTTTTTCAGCATGACTTTTGATGAAAAACGGACTTTTTTGTTTTTCATGTTATGGATCAGTTGGGCTTAGATAAAAGCTGTTGAAACCCTTTACCCCGCTTGGATTTGGTTAATACTTGGTTTATTGGCTGCGCACCATTGGATAGTACGTCACCATACTTTAAAACCGGTTCCCACCATTTTTTTCAGCATGACTTTTGATGAAAAACGGACTTTTTTGTTTTTCATGTTATGGATCAGTTGGGCTTAGATAAAAGCTGTTGAAACCCTTTACCCCGCTTGGATTTGGTTAATACTTGGTTTATTGGCTGCGCACCATTGGATAGTACGTCACCATACTTTAAAACCGGTTCCCACCATTTTTTTCAGCATGACTTTTGATGAAAAACGGACTTTTTTGTTTTTCATGTTATGGATCAGTTGGGCTTAGATAAAAGCTGTTGAAACCCTTTACCCCGCTTGGATTTGGTTAATACTTGGTTTATTGGCTGCGCACCATTGGATAGTACGTCACCATACTTTAAAACCGGTTCCCACCATTTTTTTCAGCATGACTTTTGATGAAAAACGGACTTTTTTGTTTTTCATGTTATGGATCAGTTGGGCTTAGATAAAAGCTGTTGAAACCCTTTACCCCGCTTGGATTTGGTTAATACTTGGTTTATTGGCTGCGCACCATTGGATAGTACGTCACCATACTTTAAAACCGGTTCCCACCATTTTTTTCAGCATGACTTTTGATGAAAAACGGACTTTTTTGTTTTTCATGTTATGGATCAGTTGGGCTTAGATAAAAGCTGTTGAAACCCTTTACCCCGCTTGGATTTGGTTAATACTTGGTTTATTGGCTGCGCACCATTGGATAGTACGTCACCATACTTTAAAACCGGTTCCCACCATTTTTTTCAGCATGACTTTTGATGAAAAACGGACTTTTTTGTTTTTCATGTTATGGATCAGTTGGGCTTAGATAAAAGCTGTTGAAACCCTTTACCCCGCTTGGATTTGGTTAATACTTGGTTTATTGGCTGCGCACCATTGGATAGTACGTCACCATACTTTAAAACCGGTTCCCACCATTTTTTTCAGCATGACTTTTGATGAAAAACGGACTTTTTTGTTTTTCATGTTATGGATCAGTTGGGCTTAGATAAAAGCTGTTGAAACCCTTTACCCCGCTTGGATTTGGTTAATACTTGGTTTATTGGCTGCGCACCATTGGATAGTACGTCACCATACTTTAAAACCGGTTCCCACCATTTTTTTCAGCATGACTTTTGATGAAAAACGGACTTTTTTGTTTTTCATGTTATGGATCAGTTGGGCTTAGATAAAAGCTGTTGAAACCCTTTACCCCGCTTGGATTTGGTTAATACTTGGTTTATTGGCTGCGCACCATTGGATAGTACGTCACCATACTTTAAAACCGGTTCCCACCATTTTTTTCAGCATGACTTTTGATGAAAAACGGACTTTTTTGTTTTTCATGTTATGGATCAGTTGGGCTTAGATAAAAGCTGTTGAAACCCTTTACCCCGCTTGGATTTGGTTAATACTTGGTTTATTGGCTGCGCACCATTGGATAGTACGTCACCATACTTTAAAACCGGTTCCCACCATTTTTTTCAGCATGACTTTTGATGAAAAACGGACTTTTTTGTTTTTCATGTTATGGATCAGTTGGGCTTAGATAAAAGCTGTTGAAACCCTTTACCCCGCTTGGATTTGGTTAATACTTGGTTTATTGGCTGCGCACCATTGGATAGTACGTCACCATACTTTAAAACCGGTTCCCACCATTTTTTTCAGCATGACTTTTGATGAAAAACGGACTTTTTTGTTTTTCATGTTATGGATCAGTTGGGCTTAGATAAAAGCTGTTGAAACCCTTTACCCCGCTTGGATTTGGTTAATACTTGGTTTATTGGCTGCGCACCATTGGATAGTACGTCACCATACTTTAAAACCGGTTCCCACCATTTTTTTCAGCATGACTTTTGATGAAAAACGGACTTTTTTGTTTTTCATGTTATGGATCAGTTGGGCTTAGATAAAAGCTGTTGAAACCCTTTACCCCGCTTGGATTTGGTTAATACTTGGTTTATTGGCTGCGCACCATTGGATAGTACGTCACCATACTTTAAAACCGGTTCCCACCATTTTTTTCAGCATGACTTTTGATGAAAAACGGACTTTTTTGTTTTTCATGTTATGGATCAGTTGGGCTTAGATAAAAGCTGTTGAAACCCTTTACCCCGCTTGGATTTGGTTAATACTTGGTTTATTGGCTGCGCACCATTGGATAGTACGTCACCATACTTTAAAACCGGTTCCCACCATTTTTTTCAGCATGACTTTTGATGAAAAACGGACTTTTTTGTTTTTCATGTTATGGATCAGTTGGGCTTAGATAAAAGCTGTTGAAACCCTTTACCCCGCTTGGATTTGGTTAATACTTGGTTTATTGGCTGCGCACCATTGGATAGTACGTCACCATACTTTAAAACCGGTTCCCACCATTTTTTTCAGCATGACTTTTGATGAAAAACGGACTTTTTTGTTTTTCATGTTATGGATCAGTTGGGCTTAGATAAAAGCTGTTGAAACCCTTTACCCCGCTTGGATTTGGTTAATACTCTGGTTTATTGGCTGCGCACCATTGGATAGTACGTCACCATACTTTAACCGGTTCCCACCATTTTTTTCAGCATGACTTTTGATGAAAAACGGACTTTTTTGTTTTTCATGTTATGGATCAGTTGGGCTTAGTATAAAAGCTGTTGAAACCCTTTACCCCGCTTGGATTTGGTTAATACTTGGTTTATTGGCTGCGCACCATTGGATAGTACGTCACCATACTTTAAAACCGGTTCCCACCATTTTTTTCAGCATGACTTTTGATGAAAAACGGACTTTTTTGTTTTTCATGTTATGGATCAGTTGGGCTTAGATAAAAGCTGTTGAAACCCTTTACCCCGCTTGGATTTGGTTAATACTTGGTTTATTGGCTGCGCACCATTGGATAGTACGTCACCATACTTTAAAACCGGTTCCCACCATTTTTTTCAGCATGACTTTTGATGAAAAACGGACTTTTTTGTTTTTCATGTTATGGATCAGTTGGGCTTAGATAAAAGCTGTTGAAACCCTTTACCCCGCTTGGATTTGGTTAATACTTGGTTTATTGGCTGCGCACCATTGGATAGTACGTCACCATACTTTAAAACCGGTTCCCACCATTTTTTTCAGCATGACTTTTGATGAAAAACGGACTTTTTTGTTTTTCATGTTATGGATCAGTTGGGCTTAGATAAAAGCTGTTGAAACCCTTTACCCCGCTTGGATTTGGTTAATACTTGGTTTATTGGCTGCGCACCATTGGATAGTACGTCACCATACTTTAAAACCGGTTCCCACCATTTTTTTCAGCATGACTTTTGATGAAAAACGGACTTTTTTGTTTTTCATGTTATGGATCAGTTGGGCTTAGATAAAAGCTGTTGAAACCCTTTACCCCGCTTGGATTTGGTTAATACTTGGTTTATTGGCTGCGCACCATTGGATAGTACGTCACCATACTTTAAAACCGGTTCCCACCATTTTTTTCAGCATGACTTTTGATGAAAAACGGACTTTTTTGTTTTTCATGTTATGGATCAGTTGGGCTTAGATAAAAGCTGTTGAAACCCTTTACCCCGCTTGGATTTGGTTAATACTTGGTTTATTGGCTGCGCACCATTGGATAGTACGTCACCATACTTTAAAACCGGTTCCCACCATTTTTTTCAGCATGACTTTTGATGAAAAACGGACTTTTTTGTTTTTCATGTTATGGATCAGTTGGGCTTAGATAAAAGCTGTTGAAACCCTTTACCCCGCTTGGATTTGGTTAATACTTGGTTTATTGGCTGCGCACCATTGGATAGTACGTCACCATACTTTAAAACCGGTTCCCACCATTTTTTTCAGCATGACTTTTGATGAAAAACGGACTTTTTTGTTTTTCATGTTATGGATCAGTTGGGCTTAGATAAAAGCTGTTGAAACCCTTTACCCCGCTTGGATTTGGTTAATACTTGGTTTATTGGCTGCGCACCATTGGATAGTACGTCACCATACTTTAAAACCGGTTCCCACCATTTTTTTCAGCATGACTTTTGATGAAAAACGGACTTTTTTGTTTTTCATGTTATGGATCAGTTGGGCTTAGATAAAAGCTGTTGAAACCCTTTACCCCGCTTGGATTTGGTTAATACTTGGTTTATTGGCTGCGCACCATTGGATAGTACGTCACCATACTTTAAAACCGGTTCCCACCATTTTTTTCAGCATGACTTTTGATGAAAAACGGACTTTTTTGTTTTTCATGTTATGGATCAGTTGGGCTTAGATAAAAGCTGTTGAAACCCTTTACCCCGCTTGGATTTGGTTAATACTTGGTTTATTGGCTGCGCACCATTGGATAGTACGTCACCATACTTTAAAACCGGTTCCCACCATTTTTTTCAGCATGACTTTTGATGAAAAACGGACTTTTTTGTTTTTCATGTTATGGATCAGTTGGGCTTAGATAAAAGCTGTTGAAACCCTTTACCCCGCTTGGATTTGGTTAATACTTGGTTTATTGGCTGCGCACCATTGGATAGTACGTCACCATACTTTAAAACCGGTTCCCACCATTTTTTTCAGCATGACTTTTGATGAAAAACGGACTTTTTTGTTTTTCATGTTATGGATCAGTTGGGCTTAGATAAAAGCTGTTGAAACCCTTTACCCCGCTTGGATTTGGTTAATACTTGGTTTATTGGCTGCGCACCATTGGATAGTACGTCACCATACTTTAAAACCGGTTCCCACCATTTTTTTCAGCATGACTTTTGATGAAAAACGGACTTTTTTGTTTTTCATGTTATGGATCAGTTGGGCTTAGATAAAAGCTGTTGAAACCCTTTACCCCGCTTGGATTTGGTTAATACTTGGTTTATTGGCTGCGCACCATTGGATAGTACGTCACCATACTTTAAAACCGGTTCCCACCATTTTTTTCAGCATGACTTTTGATGAAAAACGGACTTTTTTGTTTTTCATGTTATGGATCAGTTGGGCTTAGATAAAAGCTGTTGAAACCCTTTACCCCGCTTGGATTTGGTTAATACTTGGTTTATTGGCTGCGCACCATTGGATAGTACGTCACCATACTTTAAAACCGGTTCCCACCATTTTTTTCAGCATGACTTTTGATGAAAAACGGACTTTTTTGTTTTTCATGTTATGGATCAGTTGGGCTTAGATAAAAGCTGTTGAAACCCTTTACCCCGCTTGGATTTGGTTAATACTTGGTTTATTGGCTGCGCACCATTGGATAGTACGTCACCATACTTTAAAACCGGTTCCCACCATTTTTTTCAGCATGACTTTTGATGAAAAACGGACTTTTTTGTTTTTCATGTTATGGATCAGTTGGGCTTAGATAAAAGCTGTTGAAACCCTTTACCCCGCTTGGATTTGGTTAATACTTGGTTTATTGGCTGCGCACCATTGGATAGTACGTCACCATACTTTAAAACCGGTTCCCACCATTTTTTTTCAGCATGACTTTTGATGAAAAACGGACTTTTTTGTTTTTCATGTTATGGATCAGTTGGGCTTAGATAAAAGCTGTTGAAACCCTTTACCCCGCTTGGATTTGGTTAATACTTGGTTTATTGGCTGCGCACCATTGGATAGTACGTCACCATACTTTAAAACCGGTTCCCACCATTTTTTTCAGCATGACTTTTGATGAAAAACGGACTTTTTTGTTTTTCATGTTATGGATCAGTTGGGCTTAGATAAAAGCTGTTGAAACCCTTTACCCCGCTTGGATTTGGTTAATACTTGGTTTATTGGCTGCGCACCATTGGATAGTACGTCACCATACTTTAAAACCGGTTTGCCACCATTTTTTTCAGCATGACTTTTGATGAAAAACGGACTTTTTTGTTTTTCATGTTATGGATCAGTTGGGCTTAGATAAATGCTGTTGAAACCCTTTACCCCGCTTGGATTTGGTTAATACTTGGTTTATTGGCTGCGCACCATTGGATAGTACGTCACCATACTTTAAAACCGGTTCCCACCATTTTTTTCAGCATGACTTTTGATGAAAAACGGACTTTTTTGTTTTTCATGTTATGGATCAGTTGGGCTTAGATAAAAGCTGTTGAAACCCTTTACCCCGCTTGGATTTGGTTAATACTTGGTTTATTGGCTGCGCACCATTGGATAGTACGTCACCATACTTTAAAACCGGTTCCCACCATTTTTTTCAGCATGACTTTTGATGAAAAACGGACTTTTTTGTTTTTCATGTTATGGATCAGTTGGGCTTAGATAAAAGCTGTTGAAACCCTTTACCCCGCTTGGATTTGGTTAATACTTGGTTTATTGGCTGCGCACCATTGGATAGTACGTCACCATACTTTAAAACCGGTTCCCACCATTTTTTTCAGCATGACTTTTGATGAAAAACGGACTTGTTTGTTTTTCATGTTATGGATCAGTTGGGCTTAGATAAAAGCTGTTGAAACCCTTTACCCCGCTTGGATTTGGTTAATACTTGGTTTATTGGCTGCGCACCATTGGATAGTACGTCACCATACTTTAAAACCGGTTCCCACCATTTTTTTCAGCATGACTTTTGATGAAAAACGGACTTTTTTGTTTTTCATGTTATGGATCAGTTGGGCTTAGATAAAAGCTGTTGAAACCCTTTACCCCGCTTGGATTTGGTTAATACTTGGTTTATTGGCTGCGCACCATTGGATAGTACGTCACCATACTTTAAAACCGGTTCCCACCATTTTTTTCAGCATGACTTTTGATGAAAAACGGACTTTTTTGTTTTTCATGTTATGGATCAGTTGGGCTTAGATAAAAGCTGTTGAAACCCTTTACCCCGCTTGGATTTGGTTAATACTTGGTTTATTGGCTGCGCACCATTGGATAGTACGTCACCATACTTTAAAACCGGTTCCCACCATTTTTTTCAGCATGACTTTTGATGAAAAACGGACTTTTTTGTTTTTCATGTTATGGATCAGTTGGGCTTAGATAAAAGCTGTTGAAACCCTTTACCCCGCTTGGATTTGGTTAATACTTGGTTTATTGGCTGCGCACCATTGGATAGTACGTCACCATACTTTAAAACCGGTTCCCACCATTTTTTTCAGCATGACTTTTGATGAAAAACGGACTTTTTTGTTTTTCATGTTATGGATCAGTTGGGCTTAGATAAAAGCTGTTGAAACCCTTTACCCCGCTTGGATTTGGTTAATACTTGGTTTATTGGCTGCGCACCATTGGATAGTACGTCACCATACTTTAAAACCGGTTCCCACCATTTTTTTCAGCATGACTTTTGATGAAAAACGGACTTTTTTGTTTTTCATGTTATGGATCAGTTGGGCTTAGATAAAAGCTGTTGAAACCCTTTACCCCGCTTGGATTTGGTTAATACTTGGTTTATTGGCTGCGCACCATTGGATAGTACGTCACCATACTTTAAAACCGGTTCCCACCATTTTTTTCAGCATGACTTTTGATGAAAAACGGACTTTTTTGTTTTTCATGTTATGGATCAGTTGGGCTTAGATAAAAGCTGTTGAAACCCTTTACCCCGCTTGGATTTGGTTAATACTTGGTTTATTGGCTGCGCACCATTGGATAGTACGTCACCATACTTTAAAACCGGTTCCCACCATTTTTTTCAGCATGACTTTTGATGAAAAACGGACTTTTTTGTTTTTCATGTTATGGATCAGTTGGGCTTAGATAAAAGCTGTTGAAACCCTTTACCCAGCTTGGATTTGGTTAATACTTGGTTTATTGGCTGCGCACCATTGGATAGTACGTCACCATACTTTAAAACCGGTTCCCACCATTTTTTTCAGCATGACTTTTGATGAAAAACGGACTTTTTTGTTTTTCATGTTATGGATCAGTTGGGCTTAGATAAAAGCTGTTGAAACCCTTTACCCCGCTTGGATTTGGTTAATACTTGGTTTATTGGCTGCGCACCATTGGATAGTACGTCACCATACTTTAAAACCGGTTCCCACCATTTTTTTCAGCATGACTTTTGATGAAAAACGGACTTTTTTGTTTTTCATGTTATGGATCAGTTGGGCTTAGATAAAAGCTGTTGAAACCCTTTACCCCGCTTGGATTTGGTTAATACTTGGTTTATTGGCTGCGCACCATTGGATAGTACGTCACCATACTTTAAAACCGGTTCCCACCATTTTTTTCAGCATTACTTTTGATGAAAAACGGACTTTTTTGTTTTTCATGTTATGGATCAGTTGGGCTTAGATAAAAGCTGTTGAAACCCTTTACCCCGCTTGGATTTGGTTAATACTTGGTTTATTGGCTGCGCACCATTGGATAGTACGTCACCATACTTTAAAACCGGTTCCCACCATTTTTTTCAGCATGACTTTTGATGAAAAACGGACTTTTTTGTTTTTCATGTTATGGATCAGTTGGGCTTAGATAAAAGCTGTTGAAACCCTTTACCCCGCTTGGATTTGGTTAATACTTGGTTTATTGGCTGCGCACCATTGGATAGTACGTCACCATACTTTAAAACCGGTTCCCACCATTTTTTTCAGCATGACTTTTGATGAAAAACGGACTTTTTTGTTTTTCATGTTATGGATCAGTTGGGCTTAGATAAAAGCTGTTGAAACCCTTTACCCCGCTTGGATTTGGTTAATACTTGGTTTATTGGCTGCGCACCATTGGATAGTACGTCACCATACTTTAAAACCGGTTCCCACCATTTTTTTCAGCATGACTTTTGATGAAAAACGGACTTTTTTGTTTTTCATGTTATGGATCAGTTGGGCTTAGATAAAAGCTGTTGAAACCCTTTACCCCGCTTGGATTTGGTTAATACTTGGTTTATTGGCTGCGCACCATTCGATAGTACGTCACCATACTTTAAAACCGGTTCCCACCATTTTTTTCAGCATGACTTTTGATGAAAAACGGACTTTTTTGTTTTTCATGTTATGGATCAGTTGGGCTTAGATAAAAGCTGTTGAAACCCTTTACCCCGCTTGGATTTGGTTAATACTTGATTTATTGGCTGCGCACCATTGGATAGTACGTCACCATACTTTAAAACCGGTTCCCACCATTTTTTTCAGCATGACTTTTGATGAAAAACGGACTTTTTTGTTTTTCATGTTATGGATCAGTTGGGCTTAGATAAAAGCTGTTGAAACCCTTTACCCCGCTTGGATTTGGTTAATACTTGGTTTATTGGCTGCGCACCATTGGATAGTACGTCACCATACTTTAAAACCGGTTCCCACCATTTTTTTCAGCATGACTTTTGATGAAAAACGGACTTTTTTGTTTTTCATGTTATGGATCAGTTGGGCTTAGATAAAAGCTGTTGAAACCCTTTACCCCGCTTGGATTTGGTTAATACTTGGTTTATTGGCTGCGCACCATTGGATAGTACGTCACCATACTTTAAAACCGGTTCCCACCATTTTTTTCAGCATGACTTTTGATGAAAAACGGACTTTTTTGTTTTTCATGTTATGGATCAGTTGGGCTTAGATAAAAGCTGTTGAAACCCTTTACCCAGCTTGGATTTGGTTAATACTTGGTTTATTGGCTGCGCACCATTGGATAGTACGTCACCATACTTTAAAACCGGTTCCCACCATTTTTTTCAGCATGACTTTTGATGAAAAACGGACTTTTTTGTTTTTCATGTTATGGATCAGTTGGGCTTAGATAAAAGCTGTTGAAACCCTTTACCAAGCTTGGATTTGGTTAATACTTGGTTTATTGGCTGCGCACCATTGGATAGTACGTCACCATACTTTAAAACCGGTTCCCACCATTTTTTTTCAGCATGACTTTTGATGAAAAACGGACTTTTTTGTTTTTCATGTTATGGATCAGTTGGGCTTAGATAAAAGCTGTTGAAACCCTTTACCAAGCTTGGATTTGGTTAATACTTGGTTTATTGGCTGCGCACCATTGGATAGTACGTCACCATACTTTAAAACCGGTTCCCACCATTTTTTTCAGCATGACTTTTGATGAAAAACGGACTTTTTTGTTTTTCATGTTATGGATCAGTTGGGCTTAGATAAAAGCTGTTGAAACCCTTTACCCCGCTTGGATTTGGTTAATACTTGGTTTATTGGCTGCGCACCATTGGATAGTACGTCACCATACTTTAAAACCGGTTCCCACCATTTTTTTCAGCATGACTTTAGCAGCAGAGAGGGTGAACCCTACAACGTTTTTAGACAAAATTTGATTGAAATCCTAAAACGAGCCGTCCTATAATCTCATTTTAACCAAAAAAAGGGCGAATCCTACAACGTTTTCAGACAAAAAAAATTGATTGAATCCTTAAAACGATCCGTAGGATTTCGTTGAAATCTACGAAATCTCATTTTAACTAAAAAAATGAAAACGAAGATTTTTACGATTTTTTAATCAATTTTGGTCTTAACTTGTTGTCATCCACCCTCTCTGCTGCTATGGGTTAACAAAAAATAAGAAATGATTTTAACCGAATATTTGATCCAGTCCGATACGATATCGTGTCCGAGGATCATGCAAATTTATTGTTGCGAATCCGTACGGGGTTGACTGAGCATGACTAAAGAAGTTTTTAAATTGATTGAAGTCCATATCAGAACACCATGTCTGCCAAATATTTCGTAGCGTATGTGTATCAACGCCGTTGAATACAGAAAGAATATTGCAGTTATCTCTGATGACTTTTGGAACCTGAGTGTAGCGTTGAGTTACATATATCACGTCAGTGTTTTTGTGACGCCCCCGGGAAAAGATCCTAGCAGGATTTTTTTGTTTATCCAACATTATATCGTCGTATACGACTAAATTGTTAATATCTCCATCAATATCATCAATACTCGGTGCTTCATCGATATCGGTTATAAAATCAATGGCGTTCTCACCGCTAATTTCTGATGCATTCTCGTTAAAATCTTTTAGCACTTCATAACATCGTTGATCATCTACGCTAGGAGCAATTAAATACAAGTTATCCCACTTCATCCATCTCATTATTAAATTGAGCAACAATTGCGTTTTACCGGATCCAGATGGCCCGATTATAATCATCCGGATAGAGTTTGGTAGCGCTGCATGATGCTTAATTGGTTCTCTTGTTTTAGTCGCTGAAAAATCAATTATATCCATATTTCTATACATAAATTATGGATCTATATTGTGTGAAGTGCAAAACGCGTACTGGCACAGATGATGTGACGACAGTTACAACTAAAAATAACCGATCAGCGCTTTCTGGTAAATGCATGCAATGTGGTACAAAGAAATTTAGATTTGTGTCTATGAAATCTGATTTAAAAAAAAACGAGGAGGTGATATCGCAGCCAAATTGGCAAAGCTCCCTGGAACCCCATGGGCAAAGTACCCGGGAGAAAAGCACCTTCCCGGATATAGCTACTGTGGACCGGGAACCAGACTTGATATCAGACTCAATAATCAAAATCAACCCAACCCCGGTGAAGAACCAATAAACGCCATTGATAAGGCCTGTCACCTTCATGATGTTGCTTATAAAAGCAGCAATCTGCAACACAGGCATCTAGCAGATGTGAAATTAATTCATGCGTTAAATGCTATTCCTGATAAATCCTTCAAAGAAAAATTGGCTTCATTTTTAATAAAATCGGCTATGAAAAGTAAATTGATGTTAGGTGCCGGTAATTAATAATATGGAATCAATTTATTATTCCCCAAGAGGATACTGGAGGGGTAAATCAGCAGTCCATAAACTCGCTAGCGCTGCAAAAGTGAAAAAAAACACTGCGGCTAATTGGTTATCCAAACAGGCACTATGGCAAATTTATCTACCACCGCCTAAACAAATTCAATTCTCGCATTTTGATGTGACCGCTCCTAATGAAGTTCATCAGGCTGATATATTATTTCTGCCACATGATCGTGGTTACAAATACGCGCTAACCGTAGTTGATATTGCAAGTCGATACAAAGAAGCAGAACCGTTAAAAACAAAATCAGCCACTGAAGTTGCTTCTGCATTTGAGAGGATTTATCGACGAGGCCCACTACGCTGGCCAAATCTATTGCAGGTTGATCCTGGCAAGGAATTTCAGGGTGCAGTATTATCTACAATGAAACATCATAATGTCACCATACGACGAGGGCATACTGCGCTACATCGCGATCAGGCCATTGTAGAACGATTTAATCGGACGATTGCTGAGCGGTTATTTGGATATCAATACGCAAAAGAATTCATTCAAGAAAAGCGATCCCGTGAATGGGTTAAAAGATTACCATCTGTGATTACTGCACTGAATAACGAGATTACTAGAACAATCAACATGAAACCTATCAACGCGATTAAAAAGAAGTCAATACCCGTACAACCACAAAAAGATTTCAAAGAACCAATTCTTGGTAGTAATGTCATTGTGAGGTACTTATACGAACCAGGAGAGCTTGAAGGGGGTAGAAAAAGGGCTACTGATCCTATTTGGAGCGTCACTACGCATAAGATATCTAGTATAACACGATCTACGGGTAGACCTCCAGTCTATAAACTGGATTCAACTGCCCCTCAGCGGGGTTTTACTCGACAACAACTACAGGTAATTCCCGAGGATACTCAATTGCCACCGCATGGTCTTAACTAGCACCGTTGCGTCTATTGCACTCAAGACAAGTCAACATCACATTATTTCTGACATGACCGAGACTGTTATTTTTTCTGTCTACGGTGAATTGGCGAGGATCCTTATCCGAATACTGCCAACGCATTATACAATTGCAACTCGCGCAGTGATTATTCTGTTGTTGTTTCAGCGTAATTATTAATTTAGCATCAATATCAAATTCTCGTTGTTTTTTTTGTCCTGTTGTTTGTAACCGGAGAGTTTTTTATTAATGATGCTAACATCAATATCATTTATTGTGGTGTCATTATCATCGAAAACAACTCTTCGAAGTTGATTTATTTTTCGTACTCTGGATACTGCGAGATAGACTAAATTCGACCATTCGATGTGATTATCCACCATCCAAACAATTGTATCCGATATAGTCAATCCCTGTGAAGAGTGTATTGTTGCTGCGTATCCTAGAGTCCACGGGGATTTATTAGCACGCAATGCATCTTCAACGACATTGATATCAACCAGCACAATATCATTTAACACGAGAATCTGCTTTTCACTCTGTCCTGGAATATCAACTTCAATATTCTGTTTTCGTGTATCCGATGGCCTATAACACAACGGCACTGGAAGAGTTGCAAATTTTTGTTTATGCAATTCAAATAACTTCATCTGAAGTGTATCCCTGACTATTTTTCTACTTGCAATTATCAAATCATTTGGTTTCCATGTTTCCCAGAAATCGTTTATTTGAGTTTCTGAAATCACTTCACGCGCTATTTCGCACTGGATTCTATCCGGTTGTAATCTAATTAGTTTCTTAAATTCTCGTAATCGTTCATCAAGTGATCTATAATCAGTGGTGATTTCTTCATAGTAGTCTACAAAACCCCTTAGCCATTCATGTGGAGATGCACCGACAAATGGTGGTGGTTGGCCGTGATCACCGCACATGACGACTTTTGTGTTTTTGTTTAACAACCACTCGAGAAATATTTGTAATACATCTAATGACACTGTGCATATTTCATCCCAAATTATGATTTCAGGAATGAATTTATCACCCATACGCTCAGGAGTCCATTTGTCACCCTTCCATCGAAAGAAACTATGGTAAGTACAGGCATTTACCCCTCGCTGTATCATCTCTCTGGCGAGTCTGTGAGTCGGTGTTAGCACAATCATGGTTGACCGACGAAATAATTCAATTGCACGAGTTGTCTTTCCTGACCCACCACAACCGTTTAAATAAACTGTTTTATATCTACAGATTGGATCAGATACCGGTGGTGCATTAGAAAATTCTGATTGATTTTCAATACGGTTACAACAAAGATATTTATCATCCATGGCAACGTCTGCGGATTTACAATACTCATGTAGCATCTCCTTTTTAAATCGCCAACGCCCCCAATTTTCTTCGGGATCTGTGAATTTAGCTACAGCTGATTTGTATTTATTGTGTATATACATCGAATCAGTGGCCACTCTAACCGCGGTATTAGGAAATCTATTTATCATCGAAAATAGATTAATAGAAGCATAGGCTAGCATTGAACTTCTCAAATGTGTGTACTGGGAATTATATCCATCACAGTAGGTAACAACCGTACCTAATTTCTCACCATTGGATAGAAAAGCATCCTTACGGGATACAAGTTTTCCCTGTTTCATTAAATCCGCTACAATAAAATCGTATTCAGCGACGTCTATGATCAACCGCGAAGAATATTTTGCGTTGTCGTACCGTCCACCTTGAGTGAATTTACCGATTATTCTTCGTCCAAAATCTTTTGCTTGTTCTTTTTTAATTTCAAATAACTTCATAGACAAATTCATGATTTGTTCTTCATTGAAATCAGGGAATTGTTTTCGCTGTTCGCTGATTATACGATCTAGATCGGGTTGTGGTAGCCAAACTTCTTTCTGAGCTCGATAGCATATAATCGCTTCACCGATGATCAACGATATTAGCATACCACAATCAATCATATATCTCAATAGCACTATTGGCATCCAGGCCTTTTCAGATAGGTGTCTACCGAGCCAAACATAACTACACGGATGTAATCCTGACGCTAATTCAAATGATATCACACGAGCGAATCCGGTTAAATCAAAATCAGGCAATGGTCCATTAATCGCAACACGAGTCATTTCATGCGTGGGGTGTCCAAATCGTTTGAAGTACTCAGCGCATTCCCCATATCCGAGAAAACTTCCGGGGTAACACGCGGCTATATCAATTGAAATCATACCATCAAGTGAGTATTTCGTATTCCACAGTCCTCCATGACCAAATTCGACGCAACTCAATTTAACATCCTCGAGAAAATCACTTCGTGTTGGACGCCATGAGTTTTTTTCTCTTGCGAAGTGAGCTACCACTGATGGAATAGTAAAACTATCCGTGAGTAGTTTTTCATGGGAATTCTCCGGTGAAAAATCACTAGCGATTTTTCTCATTCTATTATCTAATTCTTCAACGCGATATAATTCACCATTTGGTTTTACAAATTGATCGAATCCTATTTCGGGATCTTCATCACTTCTAAGTAACCACACTGACACAGGATCATCCTTACACAACGCATTAATAGCATCAAATAATCTCTCTTCATAGAAAACATCCCCGACTAATTCCCCGGAAAATTCCGGTGGGATATATTTCACGGTTCGTTCTCGTGGAAATACTGTTACCGCAGGTGTCCACGCGTGTTTGTTATGATCAATAATCTGTATTGGTGCTCCATTTTTGTTATATTTCGGTTCGTATAAAACCTCTCCGGTTATCGTCATAACTGTTATTGGAAATCTTAATGATGTTTCTAATTTAGCTATATCAGAAATCTTTGCACCATGCTGTTTCACTGTCAGTTCCCATTCGGTTATTTTCCTACGTCGCAGATCAGTTAGTTTATTTCCTCGGGATGCATTTGTGAAGTGCTCCATTACCCGTGTTGCTACACAATTAAGCCCTGACGAATATTTCATAGGAGCTAGTTTTGCGATATCGGGTTTATCATTTAACGGATATAGCCCATAAACCATTGCTGTTACGGGATAAGATCTTTCGTAGTATGGTTTGTCAATGCCGGTTAGAATTCCTGGTTTGGAATCTCTACTCACAATGACAGCTTTTTTATTCTTGAGGATTGGTTCAAATTTATCCCTAATAATCCATTTGCCATCGACTTCAATAATGAATTTGATTCGGAAAAAATACCGTTTTTCCCCAACACGTGAAATTATCACTGCTGCTTTTTCATCATTCATGGTAGCGTCAACAACACCATCAATTCGAAATGTTGACCAACAATAGGATGCTCCATCACGCTTAAATTCATTGAAACAATCTCTGATTTTACTAATCATGGCTTTATCAAGAATTGTATTCTTGGGTGTATTAGAAACTATATCGAGATTGAATTGAGCATCTTTCCAGGATAATTTCTTGGACGCTTTTGAAATCCGAAGGATTTTGGGTTTATCGAGATTAAATTTGTTACGTTTTTTGGGTCTATCGAGATTAAATTTAGGATTGATTTTCAATAATCTCTTAAACTCTTTCATGTTTCCGTCTCTTGGACGTTTGTTACGTTTTTTGGGTCTATCGAGATTAAATCTAGGACTGATTTTCAATAATCTCTTAAACTCTTTCATGTTTCCGTCTCTTGGACGTTTGATACGTTTTTTGGGTCTATCGAGATTAAATCTAGGACTGATTTTCAATAATCTCTTAAACTCTTTCATGTTTCCGTCTCTTGGACGTTTGATACGTTTTTTGGGTCTATCGAGATTAAATCTAGGACTGATTTTCAATAATCTCTTAAACTCCTTATCAGCATTTTTCGAAGTCAATCTCTTGAACTCTTTCATGCTATACTAAAAACAAGTGTCTAAATGAAAGATTTATGTATAATGAATCCCCCTGCAATGGATCAGTCATTGAATTAGACAAATAGTATAGTATACGAATGACCCAAGAATTCAGACAGCACCCTGTGAGTACAAATTATGAAGCATCCAGTGATGGTGTTGTAAGAAACCGTAGACTGAAGAACCCAGTTGGGTGGGATAATGGTATGGGGTATTTGTTCTTTACTGTTGGAAAGAAGAAATATTACAATCATCGTTTCGTGTACGAGTGTTTCCATGGATTGATCAAAGATGGTTTTGTTATTGATCATATTGATTCTAATCCGAAGAACAATTCTTTATCAAATCTGCAGGCTGTTACACATAGTGAAAATACCAAACGAGGGGGGACTGGGAAATACTCGAAAAAAGCGAGACCTGTGAAATCTTTGAATACAATAACTAACGAAGAAAAAGTATTTAAATCAATATATGAAGCCGGCAAGTATTTCAATATTTGTAGACCCTCTGTACGATATGTTGCAGAGGGGGTTTGTCGATCGGCTATTTCAAAGGGGACGGGACAAAAAATTCGATTTAGTTATGTCTAATACGTCATATTTTTCATTTAGAAATATATCATTATTATAGAATAATGAATTCTGAAAACATGAATAGCATCATATCCGAGATTTCAAAATTGAAAGGTTGGGATATTGAACTATCAGATGGGTTAAATTCTGATCAAATCATGTCTGATTTTCAGGATATAGAATACGGAGTTAACAACAATAAATACATGCTGCCAAAGAAATATGCACTCATCAAAAGAATTCAGAATTCTATTAAGGACTCTCTCGCATTTTCCAGTGACGTAAGTGTGTTCGCTCCGTTGTATACCATCGTAGAACGAATACGAAAAGAATTGGGGTACGAATACGAATTGAAAAAAGAAGTCAACTCTAAAGTTAGACACCTACGGGCGTTAATTCAAGAAAATGAACAATTTTGATTGACCAGTTATCATTATTTGATTGTGACCGACCATTTATCATTATTTGATTGTGACCGTCCCTCATAGAGATTTTCATTTTTTTTAGCATTTTTTGATTAAAAATGTCAAAATCAGTGATGGGCCGTTAATGGATGATCAAAATAGAATGAGGGAACTATCAATATTATTTATTTTTATAGCAATTATGATACTTCCCTCATCACTGATAACGCCCTTAACACTTTCATGATGCCGTTAGGTCGGGATTGAAAAATTGTTTTGCAATTGAAACATTGTTTCTGATTTCAAATAATGGTCAATGAAGCATTAACAACCCGATTAGCTCGTGAACGATTAGATGCAATTAAGAGATTTGTACCAATTCGTGACTCTGTACGGAATAAACTGCAACAACGACAGAGTTTTCAGACTGATTTTGCTGCGGGATCTGAAGAATTGTTTAAACCGGTAACCACAGCAACGAAAGGGGTAGAGCGTGCTATACTGGGAGATGATCCCGAGACGAAGAAATCTGTTATCGGTGAACTTGAAAAAATAGCAGCGAAAACTGAACAAACAGAACAGGCCGTACAAAAAATAGAATCAAAAAGAACAGTAGATGATTTACGCGTGAGATTTAACGAGGAAGGGTTAGCAGCAATTGATAAGACTGATCCAACAGAAATTCCTGCGCTTGTTGTTAAGACTTATGAAAACAGAAAAAAAATGTTGAAACCAGAACATCATAAATATGTTAGAAGTATAACTCACTGGGCTGATATATTCTATAAGATCAAAACTGAAAAAAGTCAAATTAAGACAGATAGTGCATCATACATCGAATATATCAATGCGGTGGGTATAGTGTATAAACAATTTGAAGAACTAAAACAACAACAAAAACCGCCAAAATTGCAAAGGCGGCGACAGCAACCTGCAAAGAAAATATCTTTTTCACCTAAAAAACAACAAATACCACGTGATGATGATCCTCTTGGTTATTTACAACCAACGGATGAAGAAAAACAGGATGAAGCAACTGGTTATAGCGGAAGTGGATTAAGAGATTCCAGTGAGAATCCAAGGATTTCATGTCCTGGTAGTGTTCTCAGTGATATATCACGATTAGAAGTTCTTGTAGGAGGGTTCCGAGCTGGAAATAACTCATCGGAAATAATTAATGAAGCAGCTGATATCTGTAGACGGTTATTTCAGGGTGGTATCATGGATATCAGCACATATCGAGATTTCATTGACGAGTTAGCAAATGGGTATCACAGTGATTAATTGATAAATTGTTTTACAATTGAAAAATTGTTTCTGATTTCAAATAATGATCATACACTACAATCATGATAAACCAACCCCCGTCTACGTAGTTAATTCACGGTTTCCGGTTTATAGAGCATACTACGGAGATGGTTTAGGCAATACCATTTTAGGGTTATTTGCGAGAATGGCTCCAAAAGTGATGCCGTTGGCTAAACAATTAGGAATGAAAGCAATTGATGTTATTCGTGATAAGGGTATTGGTGCTGTTGGAGATCTTGCTGGAAAAGCGTTTTCAACTGCGAAGAATAAATTAACATCATTAGTGAAATCACGGATGAAATCCAAAGGATTTTCAAAACCGTTACCGTCTACAGCGGAAATGCCTGCAAGTGTTAGTAGAATTATAAATAACGCAGTAGATGAAAAATTAGCGTCGATGGTTTTAACCCCCGACCAAAGCAATATTGCAAACATGATAGCAGGAAGTGGCTTTAAAAAACTACGACGATGAAATGGGAAATCGCGATTTAGACTCTGATAAATAGAATAAAATGTTCAAAAGATCACCTGATCCAGCGTTTGATATAGACGCCCCAGTTGGCAAGGATGATTCTGTACGCGATTATCAATTTTATTCTTATCACGCAGTACAACCAGATCTCCGATCGCGAATTGAACTTCAAGTTCATGATACCAGTAAATACTTCCTACCGTGTGAGGCATTTATCGAAATCGAAGGAGAACTTGTAACAAATGTTGCAGCTGATACCCCATATGACAATAACGCAAATGTCCGAGTTGGTTTTGTTAATAACGGTATTATGGCGTTATTTGAAAGCGCTAGATATCTCATTGATGGAAAAGAAATTGAATCCATTGACCGTGAAGTTGATGTGGCTACAACAATCATAGGGTTAGCGAGATATTCTGATGATTATACAAGATCGGCTGGTCCGTCTATGATGTTTGCAAAGGATACCTCTGATAACGCTGATCACATTCAATTCATTAAAGTGTTAACAGCAAGAGATAATGCAGAAGCCGATCAACAGGAAGCAGCTAATCCAGAACGTCGAACTAGACCCGGAGCTGCGTTTGATATTCTCGGAGGCGTTAATGGTAATCTCAATTTAGGATTTGCAACACGTGTAGCAACGTTGCATGGGCAGCGTCGACGATTTTCATGTGCGATTCCACTGCATCATATATTTGGATTCTGTAGAAACGTCCGAAAAGTTATTTATGGAGCTAAACACACAGTAGCGCTTGTACGAAAGGGTACTGATGATGATGCAATCTGGCGTAATGCTGGGGTTGCTCCCGGTAAAGTCATTTTAACAAAACTATCATTGTGGATGCCAGTGTTAACTCCATCAATCACCGAAGAACAACGACTACTATCATTTATGGACCAAGGAGGAAAGTCGTTGTTAAGTTGGTTATCAGTGACCACGGATATTAAACAAGACAGTGTTGATGGTACATTCACATGGCACCTGGCATCAAAACAAGGTGTTTCAGCTCCACGTCACATATTTATTGCGTTACAGAATGCTGCGCGAGTTGGTAATCAAGAACGAAGCCATATGATATTTGATCAGTTAGGTGTTAATGAAGTCTCGCTGAGAATAAACGGACAGCAGGAACCATCCGAGGATATACAACTTGATTACGGTCAGAATCATATTGCACGCGTGTATCATAACCTATTGTCGTTTATGGCACGTGATCAAAATGTGGATACTGGTTTGCAAATATCACAATTGGATTTTAAAAGCCTCTATCCGATTTATTACTTTTCGCTGGAACATCTTGATTTGATGAGACAATCTGTCGTTGATATACACTTTAGAGCCCGTGTAACCCGTCCGACTGGTCCACCAGTTGGTGGGGTACCTCCTATCCTTATCCCGAATTATAGAGCGGTTGCTGTCATTCTCAGCGACAAATCAATGCTACTTGAAGGTGTTGGTGGAAGAATGAGAGTGGTAGATGCCCCAGTAGAAAATCTTTGATTTTCAAAAACATGTAATTGAAATTGTAAACGATTTAGAATCAATCTATTATGTATAATGTCATATAGTGTTATTAGTGTTGCGTTAACTCCTGGTCAATTAAAAAAATTGCAATCGGAATCAGCTAAAAAATGTGGAACCACAATCACGTTGAAACCCAACCAAATGACTGGTGGTGCAAATAAACTATCGCTGACAACTCGTCAGGTGAAACATTTCAATGATGCACTTGTAGCCAAAAAAGGTGTTCAGATTACTCTTTCTTCGGCTGCTATCAAAAATATGATTAAAACAGGCGGTATATTCCCGTTGTTAGCTGCGATACCAGCATTGATTGCAGCAGCAGCCCCAGCGGTGGCTAAAGCGGCAGCGTTAGGAGCCGTTGGTACTGCAGCAGGAATGGCACTAAAGAAGGCAACTGGGAAAGGATATAAAAAAAAGGGACGATCCGTTCACGGATTGGGTCTAAGACTACCAGGAACCCCGTATTCGTGGTACAGCGGAAAGGGTCTAAGACTACCAGGAACGATTTATTAATTCAGAAATCTTCGATTTCCGAACCTATGGTTCCCAAATCTTCGATGGTTCCCATGTCCAATTTTGATTTAATGGATGCTGCTAAAAAACTAGCGATTAAAAACTTCAGAGGTGTCTTTATGAAAGATCAATTACCACATCAACCAAACAGCGTTGAAACCGGAATCATTAATTTAGATAACAGCACCGGACCTGGAACTCACTGGGTTACATACGCTATTGATCCACGTGGGATTGTCTATTTCGATTCATATGGATTAGCCCCACCAAAAGAGTTTTTGCGTTATATAAAAACCCTTCCAATGAAGACTTGGTATTCTACGCTACCAACACAAACGATGATTGACCCACCAATATGTGGCAGCGAAGTATTAAATGTCCTTGATGCTATTTCTAACTCCTTGAGTAACCCAAGCGGAAAACCACCACATGTTGTCGTGAATGAATACACTAGTAATCGCTGGAAATCGAAACGATTTTAAAGAGAGAAAGAGTTTTACAATAACATGATTGATATTTGGGGGAGATCTTTGAAACCCAAACCCGATGGCACTGCACCCCCTGATTCTATCAAGGATGTAAAAAAACTAATCAAAGATGAAATAGCTGAGACGTTGAACTTAACAAATGTTGATCCTAATGAAATAGTTGTATTTCAAGACAAACAGGGTAAATTGAAAACCAGTAATATTTCTCTGGATGATATTTTGGTTAAACAACGAAACGCAATCGAAAATACTATCGCGTTATTTTCCGATCAGGGTAAACTCAAACCGGGTGTAATCGTTTCGACGATTACAGATCGATTAAAAACTCTCAACGATGAGTTAAACAATTCTCTGTTTGTACTAACAACACTTGAATCTAAAATTGAAGAAAACGGAAAACAGTTTATATCATTTCGTAGAAATATCATTGATAAATTTATTGGAACCCCGTTGGATAAAATTGAAATAAAACTCCCTGATATTAAAAAATCCATCGATGAGACAAAAAACTTCATCGAAGCCGTCAAAGGTGATTTTTCGAGGATGATAACAATCATTGAAAAAACAAAAATTCCTCATGAGAAAACCAACAACGTGGTATACACAATCCAACACGGATCATTTGAGTGGACACCTACAAACAACAAATTAAATATCACTGCAACCGTTAAGGGTATTTATCGATTAACACTAGTAACACCATTAACTCAATTTAATATATCATCGTCGAGTTCATCCGGGGTTAATAATACGATTTCAACGATCATCGACAAGGATACAACTGAAAAGTTCACTATAACAGCTACTGATAAAAATTTGATTGGGGTTTCAGCAACCTGGTATGTGGAATTCGTAGCGGATTTAAGTAAATAACTAAATTGAAAGGATTTCACAATTGAAAACGCTAGCTTTTTTAAAATAACAATGATTTCATCAACGCAATGTCGCTCTGATCAGGTCAGAGAATTTCAGAATAGACTCAAAACCCTCGCCGAGGAGTATCAAATAAAAATAAAAAAATACCGACGAAAAATCACTGCAATTGATGTTATTATATACTCGGTGTCAAGCGTTCTCACTGGCGCCGGAATAATACTTGCATCGGTTACAATGATTGCCCCGGTCGTAGTTCCAATTTGCATTTCTGCGGTGGCTACAATCGGGGGTATATCAACCGGGATAGCAAAAAAGATATCATCATGCAGCCAGAGTAAACTGCAGAATTACTTACTTCAATTTCATATTGCATCAACCGCATATTCGCAGTTATCATTGATGATATCGTCGTCACTCGATAATACAATTATATCAGATAGTGAATTCTCAGAGATGGTCAGTATTTTTGATTCCGCGATATCGAAATTAGAGCGACAACATGAGTATAATAACAATGACAACACCGATGGAATCAGAAAACACGAACCCAAAAAACAAAATGATCTCAATAATATCAACATTACCAGATTGTGAGTTCTCAGTGATGGTCAGTATTTATGATTCCTCGATACCAAAATTAGAAATAAATCATGAGTATAATAACAATGACAACACCGCAGGAATTACTTCAACGAATAGTGGAGAACACGAACCCAGTACAAACAAGCATGATATCAATAACATCAACGAATCCAGAATTCAGTGTGAATTTCCCCTCTCCGGTCCCAGTGAAGGAAATAGCTCTAGCAAAATTACGAGTATACCACAGTTGGCCTAATATCAGATCAAAATCATTTGGTGGTCAACAACCCAATAATTCACTGGTATTTGCAAATAAGAATAAAGACGACGGTACCCCAGACTGGAACGTCGTTTCGATACCAACAGGGTCATACCAAATAGAACAAATCAATAATGAATTCGCGCGTAGAATAAAATCGATTACTGGAGTAGAGTCAAAAATCGCTATAACAGTTCATGAGCCGACGCTATCATCCGCAATTGAGATAAACTCAGAAGGATACGTCGTAGATATCTATCAGAGTTCTATTAGAACCGTATTAGGATGGCCTGAATTACCACCCGGGGAAGAAACCGTTAAATTACCAGAACCACAAAAATCTGATTATATCACAGACAAAATAAAACCTAAAAATCCAATAAGGAGTTACAAAAAATACAACTTATTTATAGAGTTTTTTGGGTTAGGATACGAACCTAGGGCGGAGGTTGGACCATTGCAAGAATATAATTTTGTTAACGAACCTGAAATCATTAAAAATTTCACAGCGATGAATCATGATTTATCGCTGTTGTTAATATCTCTTAAATCCGGCTCTCTCAACCGAGATGAATTTATCAGCGTCGTAGAAACATGCAATAAAATTATCGACGATATGGAAGTATTTAATTCACAAATTATTCGAGTGATATTAGATGATAAAAACCCCACATCGAGAACACAATTTGCAAATCAATATAAAATCCGCGTTGAAAATATCCCCACATTCAAACTACCAGGATATAACGTACCGGAACTAAAAAAATTTCTCAGTGACACCATCGATGTTGGTTTTAAAATAATTCATGATGCATGGAAAAAAACATCATCACCGGAAATAAAAATCCTCAAACATAATAATGACCCAGATGGTGGCGGTAGGCATATCGCTCCGTTCAACGTAAATGTTTCATCGGTGATTGCGATCAATTTAGTATGTGATGTTATCGAAGGAAGCTATCAAATAAATTTAGAACGATCAAATCAAGCTCAGCAAGGATATATTTTGTATTCGTTTGCACCAACAGCTCCTCCAGGATTTTTAATTATTGAAAACCCAATTAATCCTGTCTACATGCGATGCCATAATGATTCATTAACCAGAATTAATTTCAAACTCACCGACCAGTCAAATAATCTGATTGATTTACAAGAAGAGGTGTTAGTGATTAGTTTGTTTGTGAAATCCTAAATTGCTTTGCAATTTCAAAGGATTTTCGTCCTAAGGACTTTCATCATAAAGACTGGTTGAAATCATTTATTATTTTTAGTCAACCCAGTGATGAAATCACTAAGCAGCAGAGAGGGTGGATGACAACAAGTTGCGACCAAAATTAATTAAAAAATCGTAAAAATCTTCGTTTTCATTTTTTTAGTTAAAATGAGATTTCGTAGATTTCAACGAAATCCTACGGATCGTTTTAAGGATTCAATCAATTTTTTTTGTCTGAAAACGTTGTAGGATTCGCCCTCTCTGCTGCTACTTTTGATGAAAAACGGACTTTTTTGTTTTTCATGTTATGGATCAGTTGGGCTTAGATAAAAGCTGTTGAAACCCTTTACCCCGCTTGGATTTGGTTAATACTTGGTTTATTGGCTGCGCACCATTGGATAGTACGTCACCATACTTTAAAACCGGTTCCCACCATTTTTTTCAGCATGACTTTTGATGAAAAACGGACTTTTTTGTTTTTCATGTTATGGATCAGTTGGGCTTAGATAAAAGCTGTTGAAACCCTTTACCCCGCTTGGATTTGGTTAATACTTGGTTTATTGGCTGCGCACCATTGGATAGTACGTCACCATACTTTAAAACCGGTTCCCACCATTTTTTTCAGCATGACTTTTGATGAAAAACGGACTTTTTTGTTTTTCATGTTATGGATCAGTTGGGCTTAGATAAAAGCTGTTGAAACCCTTTACCCCGCTTGGATTTGGTTAATACTTGGTTTATTGGCTGCGCACCATTGGATAGTACGTCAACATACTTTAAAACCGGTTCCCACCATTTTTTTCAGCATGACTTTTGATGAAAAACGGACTTTTTTGTTTTTCATGTTATGGATCAGTTGGGCTTAGATAAAAGCTGTTGAAACCCTTTACCCCGCTTGGATTTGGTTAATACTTGGTTTATTGGCTGCGCACCATTGGATAGTACGTCACCATACTTTAAAACCGGTTCCCACCATTTTTTTCAGCATGACTTTTGATGAAAAACGGACTTTTTTGTTTTTCATGTTATGGATCAGTTGGGCTTAGATAAAAGCTGTTGAAACCCTTTACCCCGCTTGGATTTGGTTAATACTTGGTTTATTGGCTGCGCACCATTGGATAGTACGTCACCATACTTTAAAACCGGTTCCCACCATTTTTTTCAGCATGACTTTTGATGAAAAACGGACTTTTTTGTTTTTCATGTTATGGATCAGTTGGGCTTAGATAAAAGCTGTTGAAACCCTTTACCCCGCTTGGATTTGGTTAATACTTGGTTTATTGGCTGCGCACCATTGGATAGTACGTCACCATACTTTAAAACCGGTTCCCACCATTTTTTTCAGCATGACTTTTGATGAAAAACGGACTTGTTTGTTTTTCATGTTATGGATCAGTTGGGCTTAGATAAAAGCTGTTGAAACCCTTTACCCCGCTTGGATTTGGTTAATACTTGGTTTATTGGCTGCGCACCATTGGATAGTACGTCACCATACTTTAAAACCGGTTCCCACCATTTTTTTCAGCATGACTTTTGATGAAAAACGGACTTTTTTGTTTTTCATGTTATGGATCAGTTGGGCTTAGATAAAAGCTGTTGAAACCCTTTACCCCGCTTGGATTTGGTTAATACTTGGTTTATTGGCTGCGCACCATTGGATAGTACGTCACCATACTTTAAAACCGGTTCCCACCATTTTTTTCAGCATGACTTTTGATGAAAAACGGACTTTTTTGTTTTTCATGTTATGGATCAGTTGGGCTTAGATAAAAGCTGTTGAAACCCTTTACCCAGCTTGGATTTGGTTAATACTTGGTTTATTGGCTGCGCACCATTGGATAGTACGTCACCATACTTTAAAACCGGTTCCCACCATTTTTTTCAGCATGACTTTTGATGAAAAACGGACTTTTTTGTTTTTCATGTTATGGATCAGTTGGGCTTAGATAAAAGCTGTTGAAACCCTTTACCCCGCTTGGATTTGGTTAATACTTGGTTTATTGGCTGCGCACCATTGGATAGTACGTCACCATACTTTAAAACCGGTTCCCACCATTTTTTTCAGCATGACTTTTGAGGAAAAACGGACTTTTTTGTTTTTCATGTTATGGATCAGTTGGGCTTAGATAAAAGCTGTTGAAACCCTTTACCCCGCTTGGATTTGGTTAATACTTGGTTTATTGGCTGCGCACCATTGGATAGTACGTCACCATACTTTAAAACCGGTTCCCACCATTTTTTTCAGCATGACTTTTGATGAAAAACGGACTTTTTTGTTTTTCATGTTATGGATCAGTTGGGCTTAGATAAAAGCTGTTGAAACCCTTTACCCCGCTTGGATTTGGTTAATACTTGGTTTATTGGCTGCGCACCATTGGATAGTACGTCACCATACTTTAAAACCGGTTCCCACCATTTTTTTCAGCATGACTTTTGATGAAAAACGGACTTTTTTGTTTTTCATGTTATGGATCAGTTGGGCTTAGATAAAAGCTGTTGAAACCCTTTACCCCGCTTGGATTTGGTTAATACTTGGTTTATTGGCTGCGCACCATTGGATAGTACGTCACCATACTTTAAAACCGGTTCCCACCATTTTTTTCAGCATGACTTTTGATGAAAAACGGACTTTTTTGTTTTTCATGTTATGGATCAGTTGGGCTTAGATAAAAGCTGTTGAAACCCTTTACCCCGCTTGGATTTGGTTAATACTTGGTTTATTGGCTGCGCACCATTGGATAGTACGTCACCATACTTTAAAACCGGTTCCCACCATTTTTTTCAGCATGACTTTTGATGAAAAACGGACTTTTTTGTTTTTCATGTTATGGATCAGTTGGGCTTAGATAAAAGCTGTTGAAACCCTTTACCCCGCTTGGATTTGGTTAATACTTGGTTTATTGGCTGCGCACCATTGGATAGTACGTCACCATACTTTAAAACCGGTTCCCACCATTTTTTTCAGCATGACTTTTGATGAAAAACGGACTTTTTTGTTTTTCATGTTATGGATCAGTTGGGCTTAGATAGAAGCTGTTGAAACCCTTTACCCCGCTTGGATTTGGTTAATACTTGGTTTATTGGCTGCGCACCATTGGATAGTACGTCACCATACTTTAAAACCGGTTCCCACCATTTTTTTCAGCATGACTTTTGATGAAAAACGGACTTTTTTGTTTTTCATGTTATGGATCAGTTGGGATTAGATAAAAGCTGTTGAAACCCTTTACCCCGCTTGGATTTGGTTAATACTTGGTTTATTGGCTGCGCACCATTGGATAGTACGTCACCATACTTTAAAACCGGTTCCCACCATTTTTTTCAGCATGACTTTTGATGAAAAACGGACTTTTTTGTTTTTCATGTTATGGATCAGTTGGGCTTAGATAAAAGCTGTTGAAACCCTTTACCCCGCTTGGATTTGGTTAATACTTGGTTTATTGGCTGCGCACCATTGTATAGTACGTCACCATACTTTAAAACCGGTTCCCACCATTTTTTTCAGCATGACTTTTGATGAAAAACGGACTTTTTTGTTTTTCATGTTATGGATCAGTTGGGCTTAGATAAAAGCTGTTGAAACCCTTTACCCCGCTTGGATTTGGTTAATACTTGGTTTATTGGCTGCGCACCATTCGATAGTACGTCACCATACTTTAAAACCGGTTCCCACCATTTTTTTCAGCATGACTTTTGATGAAAAACGGACTTTTTTGTTTTTCATGTTATGGATCAGTTGGGCTTAGATAAAAGCTGTTGAAACCCTTTACCCCGCTTGGATTTGGTTAATACTTGGTTTATTGGCTGCGCACCATTCGATAGTACGTCACCATACTTTAAAACCGGTTCCCACCATTTTTTTCAGCATGACTTTTGATGAAAAACGGACTTTTTTGTTTTTCATGTTATGGATCAGTTGGGCTTAGATAAAAGCTGTTGAAACCCTTTACCCCGCTTGGATTTGGTTAATACTTGATTTATTGGCTGCGCACCATTGGATAGTACGTCACCATACTTTAAAACCGGTTCCCACCATTTTTTTCAGCATGACTTTTGATGAAAAACGGACTTTTTTGTTTTTCATGTTATGGATCAGTTGGGCTTAGATAAAAGCTGTTGAAACCCTTTACCCCGCTTGGATTTGGTTAATACTTGGTTTATTGGCTGCGCACCATTGGATAGTACGTCACCATACTTTAAAACCGGTTCCCACCATTTTTTTCAGCATGACTTTTGATGAAAAACGGACTTTTTTGTTTTTCATGTTATGGATCAGTTGGGCTTAGATAAAAGCTGTTGAAACCCTTTACCCCGCTTGGATTTGGTTAATACTTGGTTTATTGGCTGCGCACCATTGGATAGTACGTCACCATACTTTAAAACCGGTTCCCACCATTTTTTTC